>KV429082.1:146091-222940 GCA_001632345.1 Daedalea quercina L-15889
CAAAGCCTCATCTTATCCAGACAATCCCGGCCGAAAACCGAGAATTTTGTCCGGACACAGAGGCCCACTTTCCGGCGGCGAGGGATCAGGGTTCCCCTCATATAATCGGGGGTCCTGGAAGTGAGCCCGTCCACGACCCCGCGACAGACGGGAAATCCGAATCAAGGCGCTACGCCGATCGAAAATCAGCACAAGCGCACTGGTAGCCACCATGAACTCACCGAGCCGCGTCCGTGATGTTGGAAATGTGCTATCATTCTCGACACTCCGTGAACACGGACTGCACGGTTCACGGGAGGACAGCATGTACGCCACAGAACCAAGTCAAAGCTCTGCTGGTCTTGGGCAGGAGGAACGCTTGTCATGAGGGGCAATTCGAAATCATGAGGATCACTCTACTTATTCTCAACCCGCAATTCCAAGTGCGAACCAAGTACTGTACAAATGGCGAGACCTCGCACCCATATAACCTAGAAGTCATGCATGACTGACCAGTCGTGGCGGCCGCATACGCCTTGCAATATGTTCTGAATCGCCCTGCCATAATGTCCACGCGTATATTCGCGTAACAAACCCATCGACAAACGACGCACCAGCCAGCCAGACAAACACTCCGACCCTCTAACCCCGCTGCACAATCTCGAAGCCGTGATACGTCCTCCACAGCACGTCGCCCACGAATGCACTATACGTGCTCTGCTCCGTACCAACGACTGCCCACGCACGCCCTGCGATCATAGCGTCTAGGAATGGTGTCAGGAACGGGCGCAGGCCGACGCCGTCCGCACCACTCAAGAGTGCGTCGAGCGGCGCGGTCTGAACGCGGAAATCGCCGAGAAAGAACGCGCATGGGAAGGTGCGCGTGAAGTGCGTGAGGAGCGGGTCCGCGCGCGGCGCAGCGACGTCCGACGCAATGAAGAGCGGCGTGTTGAGAGGCGCGAGCGCAGGCGAGGTGTGCAGCGCACCGGGGCAGGCGAGGGAGAGGTTGGTGGCGGGCTTGAGAGCGGGTAGGGGAGGGTGTGGGACACGCAGGGCCGGGATGTCCAAGGGGATCCGTGGCGGCGCCAGTGCCGCGACTGCATCTCCAGCAGAACCAGACTCAAGACCAGACGCTAGATCCGAGAGCAGGCTTGAGCTGCCGCTAGAATCCCCGCCAGAGAGCAAGAGTGTCTTCTCCAGCGCGAGCGTGTCCTGGATGCTGAACCCCAGGACGGCGTGCACGAGCTTCCACCACGTCAGGCGCACGTTCTCCGCGCCGTTCTCGCGGAAGAGACCGTCGCCGAGACGGACATGCGCGCCGAGGTACTGCCCGCCGAGCGTGGCGCGCACGTCTTCCGCGAGCGCGGCCAGGAGCGGGTTCGTGAGCGTCATCTTCTCGCGGACGTGCGCCCGTAACTGGTAGTGCGCCGCATCACGCAGGTGAAGGCGCGAGGAGCCCATGAGCGTGCCGAGGAAGACGAGCCGCTCTTCGCGCTGCGCGAGGGCGGAGATCTGTATGTTCTCGAGATACTTGCGCGACAGAACGGCTGGGCTGGAATTTGGGCTGGGAGTGAAATCGAGGAAGCTGTAGTGGTTGCGAGCTGTGTCCCTGAGGAAGAGTGTCTTGTTGTTGGGGATGTGTAACCACTGCTCGACCCATGCGTCAGTGAGGTTCCAACATGGCAGGAGACGTTGTTCCTGTTTGATCTCAGATAGGTCCACGAGCCAGTCCCAAGGAACGTATGTAAAGTCGAAGTAGTCCATGCACTCCGGCGGGATCTCCTGGCTTCCATCCAAGCGTAGCTCTCTGCAGTGCTCAAGACCGACCTTCGTTGAATTTGCGAGGACTTCGCGCAGCTGGTCGAACGGCAAGTAGTACACCGGCTTGGTGCCCAAGCGCACAGGGGGAACAAGCAGAGTTCGATTCAGCAAACGAGACAGCACAAGAGCATTCTCGAAAGCAATACGCTGGTTGTGGAAGCCACTATGGGGTAGGTATGCGAGATACTTTTCCGAAGGGTCCGCGGAAAGCACAGACGAAAGCGAAGACGACAGCAGATCCGAGTCAGAACCCGCCCCTAAATCAAAGTGGACGACGACTTGCGTAGGCAGAGGCGGCGGCGGAGGCAGAGGCCGGGGTATATGTGAGGGCGCGTCAGAAGCGTTGCCGAGAGAGGAGAGGGTCGCGAGGTCCCACCTAGTGGTGAACAGATAGTAGGCAGCGCCGAAGCAAGAGACCATCGCCGAGATCAAGAAAATGACCAGCACAGCCATCTGCTTCTGGTACGCTGAGTGCGAGCTGTCTGGCCCCCGCGCGTGCAGTTGAAGGGGCTGTATGCGGGTCTTGGACATGGTGCGAAGGCGCGGCGGCGCGCGAAGACGGTAGGCACCCTTTTCAAGTGAGACCGAGGGCGAAGACTGCGCGAGCCGCGCGTTTGAGGTGCCGTATGACATCGCTGTGTACGGTTAGTTATATGACTGCCCTTTCCACAACAGCCAGCGCTGAACACTGAGTAGATGCTCGAGCATACTCACAGACGAAGACGCTGAGCGTTCCGCTCAACTGCTCCTTGAGGCCTCAGTGCCCGAGTAGTAGCAGTTTCGCCGTCGAGGAAAAACAGATGGGGACGTGGGCGGGGAACCTGGAAGAAGAGGCGAGGGAATTTGTGCGGTCGCTGCGCGTAGAATCGCGGTCAAGATAGTGGTCAGATTGAAAACGTGAGTATCCAAGAAATCATTGAGTCTTCAACGCAATCACATGATGAATTGACCGACGCGTCGCGACGCGGTACGCATGTGCTCTCCGCCAGGTTGACCACGTTTCTCCCTATTCTGTGTCCCTCATGAAAATGCTATTCAAAGAATTCCAAGGCAGCCAGGGAAGCCGTATTGGAAAGCAAAATATAGTCCGCGGTAAATAGAGCAGTATGCGCAGTATCGGTAACTAAAGGTGGACAGGTATTCTAGTGGATACGGATGTGTGCTAGTCTTCCCCTTCTGTGGTGTCGTCTAATGTCCACAGGCTCACCACCACCGAATCTCCGTCCATACGAGCGGCAAGAACACTACGCATGCCGTCCAGAACTGTGTATCACACAACTGAGCCCATGTCGGATGTGGACGGAAGAGAAAAGACTTACCACGCGGATGCACTTGAAGAGTAGGAAGGGGTACTCCTCGATGCTCGGCTTAAGGTACACCGGCTTCTCGTCAACGATGACTCGCCGGGGGTGCGCGAACATCGCCCAGATGGCGTACAGAGCTACGGCAAAGAAGTGACGCGCAAGCATCATTGTTGATTGCTCAATGCTACGTAGTAATGATTAGTCACCAATATTGCCAAAGCACGCGTAGTAACTTACCCAGCGAGGAGAGATACGGGCCCGCGGATACATTCGCCCCCCAGCTCGAAGTACTTGAAACAGCCCATCCGTAGAACCTCCAGAGACTCGTCTGCATGATGGTATGAGTTTCATGTATACACCTCGCACCCCGAAAGAGATACGTACCGTCAGCCCCGAAAAGATCGTACAGGGCCACGCTGAGAATGTTAATTGTCGACGCGAACTGCTTTCTCCGCCAGTGCCATCGGTGAAGAACGTGCGAGATCTGGCGCCAATCGCCAAAGTCGTTGACGTCGCGCAGGAGGTCCTGTAGGACGACGACATCGTTGAACGCCACGGTCATGCCGCCGCCCGTGAGCGGATGCCGCATGTTCCACGAGTCACCGATGAGGAAGACGCCCTCCTTCGTATGTTGGCCCTGCTCTGCGGGCGGGAGGAAGGTGTTCGGCATCCGCCGTAGGCGGTCATTTGCGAGAGCGTTTTGGACAGGGACTTGGAGGGCGGTGGGGAGTTGAGGGGTGATCTCATCAAGGATGACTTGCTGCAAATCATCTGAGTGTGAGCTCCTGAGAGTAGTGCATATGCAAACTGACCTTGATGTCAGAAGGCAGAGGGGTCTTGAGGTCGACAAGCATCCGCGTGTCGTGTCCCGCAATCTGGTAGAGCAACGCCGGCCCATGGCCCCTCACAAGCACCACCGTTCCATGCTTCGGTATCGGCAGCTCCGCGTCCTCCAGTACGATGCCAACGAAATGGCTCTTCGTGACGGGCTTCATGCCCACGCCGCCCAGGACTGCGTTCCGGAAGTTCGAGAAACAGCCGTCCGCGACAATAGTGAGGTCGGCCAGGAACGTCTCTTTCTCGCCAGCCTGCTCCGTGCCCTCAACCTTCCGGGTCGCGCGCACACCCAGTACACGCCCGGTCGTCGGGCACTCGACGAGCTCCGACACCGTCGCCTCGACCGTATCCACACCGGGTGCCGCACGCGCCTTCTTGCGGAGCGACTGAATGAAGCGGCCGTGGTGGAAGCTGCGGCCCTCGTATCCGTCGGGGTAGGGGATGTGTACGGGCTTGCCGTCGAGCATGACACAATAACCACGCACCGGGACGGCATCAATGCCCTCCAGGCAGGCGGTCATGCCGAGCCGGCGCAACGCCTCAACGCCGCCAGGCTGGAGGAGCTCGCCGACGATGCGATCCGGCTCCGCGAGGGAGCGTTCGAGGAGGCATATGCGGAGGGGGGATGGACGCTTGAGGGAGGAGAGGGCCTGGGCGAGCGCGCAGCCTGCGACGCCGGCGCCAACGATGATCACGTCGTAGTGGTTAGTGGGGGAGGACATGCTGGACGAGCTGCTATTGCCGCTTGCGGGCTCCATGGACTCGCTGGCGCGAGGCGGGCAGCTTTTGAGCGGGCGAGGAGGGCAGTCGAGAGCCGGCAGGGCGCAGGCTGGAGCGTTCAGGACAGGCTTGTATTTTCGCTGTCGGCCCACTTTGCAGGGCCTGTGATAATGTCATACCCCATATATGGAAGGTATCGCACGACTTATGCCCGCGAAATGTTCACCCATGCACTTTGCAGCGCGAATATGGCGAGAGAGTGTCTGCCTATGTCCCCGCCGTATCCATGTGATAATGTCGTAGGTGGAGGAAGAGGGCGCAGGCCAACATCTGGATGCTGCGATCGTGAGATATGATGCACAACCCGAATCGGATTGCTACGTATACGAGGAGGCTGCTTAGCAGGGCATCATCGAGTAAGTATCACACGTTATGTCAGGAGAGAAGGTACTAGAAACGTCGGGTTGAAACGCATTGACAACTCTCGGAGATTCCTCTTATTCGTTTCACGATGCGCGAGTACTGTAAACTGAGAGGAATCAATCTTGAACTAAATATTTGGATTTTACAGGAGTCAGAGCATGCGATCATCACAGATTGTCAGTACTATGAATGCCTCACATTTGAGTCACTGCATAATACACTTGGCGAAATTGTTTGAGGCTTATGGTGGTTCAGTACGTCGTCGGGCCACAGCTCGGAACGCGCCGTCTGCTCTGGAAGCTCTCCTGCTTGATTGGGAAGGTACTGTGGATGGCGCCTTGTCTTGGCGAGTCTATCGCTCCTTCCGCCAACTATCTAACGACTCACCATCACACACGCATTCTACGCACAGCCATATCCGACCCCTGTGGATTCCGGGCGCATGTCGTGGTTCGCAGCGTTGTCGCACCAATCGACCGGAGGTATTTGTATCAAATAATACGGTCAGCAGGCGGGGGACTAGTAACGGTACACTAGTATCCTCCGGGCCTAAAAGCTCACAATGCATAAATAACAGACACTATAGAGCAAGCGTTCACGTTCAGCTGTTTGGTCTGGCGAGTACACGTGGCACTTACCTGCGGCTACTGGCTAATTCCTCGATTATATTGCAGCAGTCGTTGCACCCCGTAACCCACGAAAGTATATCCTGAACGGATGGCATGCTTGATTGGAGCTTGTACACAACAATTGCGAGGAAGAGGACGTTGCCGTTGAATATTCGCCCGCTTTAACAGACATTCGTTGAGGAACCCGGAAACCATTACGACAGCCTCTCCGGAGATCTTGAGAGCCCTTGCGACGTGGCGCCGGTATAGTGACTCAATGCCGGCACAGGTGGAGGAGCATGGGGCCCCCGTTGTATGGCATCGGGTGGGCAAAGGGTGCTACAGCGAACCTGCTTGCCGCCTAGAGGGGGATCCGGAGCCAGCTTGCGTACCCCTGGCAAGCTCCGGCGTCCAAGGATGCGAGGGGAGATGGACTCGGGGTTACGACAGTGATAATTGATGATCCCGTGGACACCGGAGGCAGAACCCGACAAAGTGCGCTGCGGAGAAACACGTATTGATATATGGGGGGTGAAACAAGACAGTACGGGACTGGGACTGCCATTTTATTGTGGAAGCGAAGGCAGGTGCATTGGATGTCACCTTGATAACCTAGACCATTGTCAATTGCTTCAAGTGGCGCGGCCGTCGACAAGAATACGCTCCAGGACATGACGCACTACTCTGGTGCAATATAAACAGTGTCGCCGACGCAGTGGGCGCATGATTATGGCCGCCACGCCTCCTCCCTGGCTGTTCTGGTACGGTTCCTGCGCCGAACCTGACCTTTTTCCAAGGCAGCCTATAGCCGGATACTAGCTTGGCTAGGTTAGCCGTCGATACAGGTCGGACGCGAAGTTCAAGCACTCACCTCTGCAAGCGGGGTCAACGAGCACTCAGGCTACTGTGAGGGCGTAGGGGGAGAGGGAAGAACAATGGGCGACAGGAAATTGCCATATTCGTCTCCGAGTCATCGGTACTTCGATCGAATTCCGGCCCTGTGTTCATGCTTCTGCCAAACAAAGACCGCGTTCCCGCGATGCGAGCCAGAACGCCGCGGCGATATCCACGGTGGGACTTAGGTATCAGGCAGACGTCGTCGAAGGTACCAAAGCACGCAATGAACAAACGCACAGAAAACACCGCAACCACTGCCTCGGGATTAAGCGCTTGGCTGATTCCATGATAGGTGCGGTCTATCAGAAGTAGACCGCCGTGCGAGTGCACGAGAAGTGCTCCGGTGTGTAAATTCCAGGGTACGACTACTCACCTGACAAACACAAGTGTAAATAGGGAAGGCAGTGAACGGCGACGGGGCGGCAGTTATCTTTATGCCATACACGGCTGTGCGGGGGCTTCCATGTTATGGTTCTTCGGGTGTGTAAAAGTAGGCCTTGCCAGACCGTAATTGTCTTAAGCGTGCACGGTGTTCGGAGGAATGGGTATTAATCAGAATTCCGACAACGGTCGTCTCTCGGCGAGTCGCGATATGCTGCCGCCGCAATATATAAGCGTGGCGCTGCTGAGTCCGGCCAATAGCAAGCAGTAATATATCCTCGAGAAACCTTACTTCCGCATCTAAATTTCCATCTGACTTTGTGCAGAATTCTAAATGAATGAGCGAAACGATCGGAAGGAGCGTTGTGCTCACCGTTGCGCGCCAGTCGGACCCCGGAGGTGCGTTATTGTCCCATAAAGAGATATATTAAAGCGGATGATCATCTCCGGCACCGCATCGAACGGGTAGCCAGAACTTGACACAGCATTCCGCCAGAGCGAGTGTCACCGACCAATCAGCAGGGTGCCTTCAACTGGACTGTCGTGCTCCATTATTGCATCTCGTCCGAGTCGCCTCAGCCTCCTATATTCAGCACCCAAAAACTATTCAAAAGCTGATGTAGACTTAACCTGAGACTAGAATGGAATTGTTGGGACAGTCGAAATGCAGAATGTCCGTCCATTGCTGGCGCGCGGCTGGTCGAACAGCAGCAACCTGTAGGCGCTTATGGGCGCTTATGTGGCGCTCCCCAATCTGACCACGTGATGCCGTATCACCCCCAGTTGCCAGCAACTAGCTGTAGCGTCGAGAGCTTGAGACAACTGGGACTCGACGGCCGAGACTTCGCGACACCAGAGCCGTCATGCTCTGGTCTTGCACCGTCCAGTGTAACTCCAACTCACCCTCATTCTCAGTCTGTTGAGCTGGATGACTCGCAATCCCACTAGGACGCGACGCGTGCAATTCGAAACCGAAGCCTGCATCGACTCTTTCACCTTAACAGCTGTATCGTACCAAAGGCACGAGCTCCTCGTGAGTTACAGCGAAGCTTTCAGTAGTGACTACGCTCTGAAGGACGAGGGCGCGTCGACAGTGACTAGGCCCTAATCCCATTCCGCTTGCGTGTACTTTAGGTTGAGACACCTGTCGCTTCCTGCCGGTACCAGTCAGCGAGGACAAGCAGCTAGTAGTCTGCTAGCTCTCGATTGAATATCTCGTACACCGGCGCGAGCGCGAGACGGTCAACCGAGGTTCGAGTTACTAGCATTCTCCTAGAGCAAGTGGCGGTCAATCCGGGCTACAGGTCGTCGTAGTCCACGTGGTGCAAATCCGATCTACCAGGGCATTTATCCCCTCCATCTCCGAGCTACCACTCCGACTGTAGAAGAACATACTACACATGAGCGAGCCGGAAACCGACAGCAGCCCACCCCCGTACTCTCCCACGCCTCCCGCGCTTCCCGATTCAGTCACCTTTGTTCAACTGCAACACGCGTCCTCTACACCGCAATTCCACCAACACTCGTCTCGTCAACCTCATTATCGGTCACATCCATCCTTCTCGGACGCTCTCGCTCCCCATTCCCTTGCGAGGCAAGGCAACACCTCTGGCGATGACGCCGACGAGACGTCAGCTTCGGAGGATGGCATGTTGTTTACTGGCCCTCCATTTAGCCTCGCGGGTAGTCTGAGGTCGCGGCTTTTAAGGCGCAAGGGTCCTCCACAGGACGACGAGCAACTGAGACCTATTTCGACGGCCTCTGGTGTTCCTGGAGCGACAGAAACGGAGACCGAAAGCGATTCAGTAAGCCCTCCTCCCACCTGGAGGGAATTTGCACTGATTAACCGTGTTTCGCACCGCTGCAGCCACGCAATCTCCCAACTGCTCGGATCACTCGCCCAGCATTACCGACCTTCACGCCCTTCTCATGCCCCCCTTGGGTCTTTGCATTTCTTTTCATCTTCTCCCGCCTGCTGTCCATCGTCCCCGCCGTTGTCGGGACGTTATGGAACATCTACCACCTCATATGGCCGCCAAGCGGTCCGGGCCCCAGTACACTAAGCTGGCGTGTAGATTTCTTTGTTAGTATATTATGGGTGAGCCTTGTCCCGACTTCTACAAGAACCCTTTGTCCGTACTCAGAGTATTTGTCAGTCTATTCTCACTGGGTGGCAATGCCTGCAACTAACGACGGGGGTGCTCAAGCGGTGGAGAGTCTATTACTCCCCCTTCGCAACTCTCATCCGCCTCTTCGCCCTCCAAGGTACGTCGCATTCCCTCCCGCAAACGCGTTACGTAACCGTTCATTGTACTGCGCAGCCATCTGCTGGCCCGCCACGCATCTTACGTTGACGCTGCTCAACCACGAGGAGCGCCCAGCCCTCTGCTGGGCCGTCATTGGTACGACCACATGCTACAGCCGCAGTATTCAGTTATGGGTAACTTCGAATATTGGCCCCGCCCCCGCTCCCCCTCCGCGCATCTCTCAGCCGCCATCGCCATCGCCCCTTCTACGGTCCCTCCTTGCCAGCGCAAGTGGCATGCGCGAGGAGTTGATTAAGTTGCGCCGGCGGCGCTGGGACTGGAATGAGGTAATCAGGAAATGCGTGCTGCCCGCTGGGGCTATCTATTTCGTCATGGCCTGGGCGGATATGCTGAAGCGAGAATGGGAGGTCTCTCGGTGTGCCTTTGGTAGTGCTTAGTCGGTCTCATTCAGATAGAGCCTGGCAATCGGCTGTACGTGTTCATTGTTTGTCGGAAGAGTGATGTACTACCTTCTGGTCCCCTTACACATGCTGTAAATGTAAATCGACTGGCTCAGTCGCGCGCGAGAGAGAAACTGTCGGACATCTCATACAACGCTGGACAGCTAGGCAGAGGGTTCAGTGCTGCGCACCAGGGACTCCGCGAAGACCTGTCCATCGGGGGCGCTGGCAGGCGGCCCTATCGTTCGTGCCTCTGCACCGTGGTGATACACGTCTCTCGGGCGCGATGGTTCACGCACAGCTGTGTACAGTACTATTCAAGAGCTCATAATTGGAAACGGCGTGGTACCTACAGGCTGCACGGCCCTGCACGCGGTGCGACCTCCTGCGCCACAGGAGGTCGGCGGCGCGTGGTCCGGCTTCTGGCGCCCATAGAACTTCAGATGCCTACTGGGCCTCCCGAACACTTGGAGGTCTCCTCGAGACCCCCCTGCACATGCATTGGCACCTGGCAAGGCGTCCACGCCCCAAAATACTGCCCACGATTTCCAGGGCAGGAAATGCCGAATGGGGATTGATGTCAGCTTGGGGCTTCTGCGTCTTCTGTCTTAGACGTCTGAGGCAGACGTTCTCCAATTAGAAGGATCGCGACGATACTTGCACTCGCGCGCAAAAGACAGCGTTCTGTAGCAATAAGACGGAGGCACTCGAACCGGCGGTGCTAGGCACATCAAAAACGTGCTTCGGCATGGATGAAGAAAAGGGGCGACTCGGCGACAACACGATTCAGGAGATCCCTCACCGCAGAGGTGGGTCTGCTGCCATTGAACATTGACAGCTCACCGCCGACGACCTTGTATGAACCCCCCTGGTACTAGTTGATATCGTTTCCTGATCTGCTTCTGAAAAACGAGCACCGTCCGCTCCTAGGATGCTCATAGACTGTGCTGCACTGAACGAACTTCCGTCCTTCTGGACTTGGCGTCAACTTCTGCAACACATCGGCTGGCTGTTCAGTGTGCGCTATATGAGAGGTCAACTGAATCGCAGATCGGGCACGAAGCTACTGCGGAAGCTTAAAATCAAAACAAAGACAATGGGAGGTGGCGGGGGTTGAGACGGAGCTGGCGTACGGCGGCCTTTTGCCCCGCCCTGCAGGCCGCGCTGTTGTTCGCGCCGCGAAAATTCGACATGATTGAACCTGTTTGACGTGTAGTCATGGAGACGCTGAGCTGCTGACCTCGCTGCGCTGTCTTACATCCGCCGACTTCGCTGCACGCAAGAAAGCAGAGGTGTAACATAGCACGTCAGTCACACGTTACAGGACCGCAGGCGTTCTTGCGTACCAACACGCCGTTTCAAATGGCAACCCATCGCTTTGAAGTGGAACGCTCGCGGCGTTGCGGTTCTACATCGCCGAGCATGGTTCGGGGTCAATAGTCAAAAGTGATCTCAGTCCTTTACAACCTTCGGACCCTGTGTCCAGACGCTATTTCTGGTTTTACTGCGCAGTATTGCGATCTGCTGAGGACAAGAAACGAGGTAAGTATGTGTGTAAGTTCCCCGGGAAGCCTGACGGACGTGATCAACATTACCATACCCACGGAACGCAGTCCGATTCGCGACGAGAGGGCATCGCTAGTTTACGATGCTGCGCCCCGGATACGTACATCGCGCACCAAGTATACGGCGATCTTGTCCAAGTAGTGTTCGAGTGACCGGATGCGGTTGCGACGTAGTCCACGAGCATCGTGCCACGTATAGTACGTGTCCACCGTATCAGGCGGACTGTTGGAGGGAACAATACGGCTGGAAGCTTCTTCTGTGCGCCGCTCTTACCTTCTACTTCCGTGCGATCTTTCCATGTTCATGTCCTCGGGTAGCCGGAGAAGGGTAGTCTCGCCGACGACATTGGCATGCCAGTTTAGCATTAGCAGCGGTGAGCTCTACTGAGCAGGCTGCATACCGGCAACTCGATATCTGCCACGCATGCGGATCAAGAGGTCCAGGCTACATACACACCACAGAGGCCATACGGGCAGATACGACGTTGTGGACAGCGGCTATAGGAGGAGACTCTGAGGAGTGGCATTGTCGTGGCAGTCAAGACTCAAAGCTATCGTCAGTGGCCGCCGGAGGAGCGGCAGCGCTGCGGCCCGGGCGCGCGCATGGCGCTTTCCAAGACAGGAGGAAGACTTCCACTCTCAAGATCTCACCACTACCGTGACCTCGTAGCTCGGCTCTGCCCAGTTCTCGTCTTCCCGCTGGTGGCAAAATTCCGTTACTGACGAGACTTCGGCACGATCTGTATGCATTCCGTGCATGCCGTTACGATTTGATTCAATCACAACCCGAGCAAGCGGGCCGGGGAACTCATAGCAACACTCAGGCTGGCTCGTGTAAGCGAATCAGGAAGCTGAAGCTGATGACCCCCATCCCTCTTGCCTGTTGCTCTTCAGCGAAGCTGTGTTATTCTTGGTCTGTCGTTCTCCACGTGGCGGTTGGAGACGGACGTTATACTCGCTTATCACAAGTGAGTAATTAATCAATAACCGCTGAGGACGCTGCTGCCGCGGACTCTGCCAGTGCCAGGCACCGAGGAAGCTCGTCACTGAGGAGCCTTCGTTATTCAAGTGAATGGGCCACGAATTTGTCTGTCTTGTTCCGACGGCATATGGTGGAGACCTGCAAGGATCTTACCGGCTGTCATGCAAGGTACTGTCTGTCAAGGTCGTTGCTAGCTGCATAGTGCGTTCTGTAACGTGTGTTCTCAGTCCACAACTCGTACTGCATCTGGACTTTTTACTCCGGAACCTGGGCGAGCGACAGATATGGGTTATCGGAAATAACGTGGCCCCGCACACGCCAGGGTCAGACCGTAGCAACTGATGCAGTGCGAATCATTAGTGAGTCTGACCCCCTGAGCGGCCCTCGCTTTTCTTCACTGGGGTGCGGCGCGTACTTGCTCATCCCCGTTGGAGCTGTTCCGAATCAACCGCCACGCAGCATGACATGGTGTCCAGGCTGCGCGCACATCGGACGTATGAGTGAGTTGTCGATTGCTTGAATGAGGCGCCGCCGTGTACATGGCATCTGATCATCGGAACTTAGCTACGATATTGCATTGTTTTCGACGCATTCGCAGAGCGCCCATCTACCCCCTTCCGACCTATCACATCGTGTCTTAAGCGTATGCCGTCTTCTCTTTCCTAGGGACATTGCCTTCATACCTCCCCACCGGCGACCATGTCCCGAATCCCTTGCTCGCATAGAACCCACCAAGCGGCTGGCAGTTGCTCGCCAGTGAGAACACCACACATGGCGCTAGTATGCTATAGGCCGTGGTTGCTTGGTGCACGATTTTTACATGGATTGGAGCCAGTGGTTATGAGCGGTTCCGCATTACTTGAGAGAGAAGCTGAAAACAATGGGTGCCAACAACTCTGCGAACTGAAGCATACCGATTATGGTACGTTGCGTGCATGTCTCATTCTTGCAGAACTTCTGCGCTGCTCGTGGGAGAAATGGGCGTCACGGAACCTCTGTGAGCAATGATAGGTATTATACAGGTTATCGTCGAGAATACATACAGAAGCGCTACTTTTATCATGACTAGGCGACTGGGGTATATAAGATGAAACTGAAATGCAAGAAGCTATTCGCCCCTCTCGCCTCTCGACTCTCATTATACCTGGACACACAGGAGTTGGCCATTACTTTCCTGTGGGCTTTGCCGTTTTAGCCATGGAGTATCAGCCAGATGGACTCATTGCGATGTAAGTCCCTCAACTAGGCTCTTATGGTCGTCACTCCGACTCATCTCCGGTTCGAACTGCCTAAGGCGCGACACTACCGACAATGGAGGCTTCTTATTCGATGACCAGATATTGGCTGCCCGCCCGCCTCAATTCTTCAACATTCCAGAATTTGCTGGGAACCCAGGTGATTCGTTTCATCGCCTTTGACACTGCCTGTCTGAGATAGCCCGTTATAGTTCGATCGATATCTGCGCCCTCAACGCCGTTGATACTGCCGTTGACGGACCAGGCTCGCGTTGATGTCCTTCCTCTGTCCCTCCCGCACTTCTTAAGGGTCAGCATGGCGACCTACTGCCGTAGTGTGACGTCGCCCACGCCTTCGATACCCCTTGCGGAAGAAGATTGGGAGATTGCGAGACTCATACAAGCTCGCATGCAACATTTGGAGGGTGTACTGGGGAACCAGTTCTCCGGCGACTCGGAGGCGAACCTTGCGAGCCAGACGCCGGAAAGCATATCCGTGAGTTCTATCTCCCTCTTCAAGGCGAGACAGCATGCATACTCACGACCGGTATTTAGACACCTGGATCCCCTCATAGCGGTACGTCTGGCGGCACGTCGCTCTTGATTGACGCGATTCCCTGTCTATACGATGGGTGTAACGGACACTTTGCGTCTTCAACAATGTCAGACATCGCGGCCCACCTTCATTCCCACCATCCCGACCATCATTTCGAGCAGGATCATGTGCTTTGCAAATGGACCCATTGTGACAAGGGAAGGCCGATCCTCAAGCGATCCCTCGTCAAGCACATTAAGAATGTGCATTTACGAGAGGGGCGTGTCGCCTGCACCCATCCTGGGTGCATAGACTCTTTCAGCAGACGCGACGCGATGCTGCGCCACGTGAAAAAGGTGCACATTCAACCCCTCGAATGAACGAACTGAAAGGCGCGTGAGCCCAGGTAAGAAGTCCTTTCCATCTCACGGAATGGCGCACTGGTTCTCACATTTTTTCAGCAACCTCTATGTAGCTCTTCCGCATAGTGCCGTCTGAGTCTCGCAATCGTGGTCGTCGCCAGTCCTCGTAATTGCAGTGTGTACCGTGACCCGTCCGAAAGTAACATAGTGTGTCGAATAATGATTACCCGAAGTTATGTGCTAGAGACGACATGAGCTGTCTTGAACCCACTGGCATAGTACTCTCAAGGCTGTGCTTACGAGCGTTCCAAACGAGTTAAAGCTCCGAGCCAAATTCTGTTGGCGATCCCAAGCATGCTGCAACGGCCCAACATCGAACTTAGCCATACTCTTGGTGTGAGGGACGCAGTAAGTTGTCGCGGCGGCCGCCAGTATGTGGTAGCCCAACGCGAAACCAGAACTCGTTGACATCATGCCATCCCGTTCCAGACTTGGGGAGGCCCACGCAGAACTCGGTGAAGGTGTCTGTATATAGGCAACGTCGATGCCGTCACAATATTTATATTGTGTACGGAAGACCCTGCAGGATTCATTTGTGGTACTGTCGCTGTGGGTAGTCGCTCGGCGTTGTTCGATGGCCGGAGGCAATAAGCAGTGGTTGTTGTGCCACAGTGGCCCTCCTGTCCTACGAGTCGCGATTCACTGAAGGAACGCGCATCTCTTGTCCACGACATCCACGACACCTGTGCACTACTCGCCCCGCTTTTTAGTTCTACACAGCACAGACTTGCTTTCGTCGACCAAAGCCAGGTACCAATCTACGACAAGCAAGTCAAGTAAAGACGTGCGTTCGGCCGTCCTATGTCCCCGAGCTACTCCATGGCCACCATTCATGAGTCGGGAGCTCAGTCCGTGGAGCAATGACAGGTTTCAGCTGTCACCCGCCCTGTTATTCCCCACTACCCAGACCTGCAAATTCTCGACAGTCCGAACAAATGGCAACTCTCCGAAAATCTGACCCATCCGCGCTACCTAATAGGATCGAATCTGAAGACAATTAAGCTGCATCGAGTACGCTTGTATTCACGCCCTGTTCCCCTATACGCACTGTGTGGTCGACATTCCTTCAGGAGTGGTGGTGATGGATGGAGCGGATGGCAGGTTTGAGGACCCGAATCAGTGCGTTTCACTTCTTGATTTCCGCATGCACCATAATTCAGTCCAGCATAGACCGTGAACTCGTTATCAAGACTGACATTCAATATAATACGCCGAAAAGTCGTAAATTTGGCATCATCCATTCGAATCAACGTGAATCCGAGGTGCAAGGCCAGCGGCACCGTCCCTGGCATGGCAATCGTTGCTAGCTGGTAGGTAGCCGTGTACTTTCGAGTAATTTTCCGTCGTTTCGAGCGTTCAATAAAGCTGAGAAACGGTTCTAGCATTCGCTAAGCTTCCTAGACTGCATGTCAACATCCGTGAGACAAACGTTCAACGGGCGCGGCGCGGCTTACAGCGGGTGCAAGATGGGGAGTCGGAGGTGAATAATGGTCGATGCTGACTGCGGTATAAATTCTGCCACTGACACGCATCGGGTTCCTCATCAGGCCCAAGGGCGTAAAGACGCGTTCCTGCTCGAGCAGTAGACCAGGAAGACGGGCCAGCATACAAGGATACTTGATGTCGTATGTGTCGGTGTCGCTCGTTGGGTCGAGTCTAATGCAGAAATCCTGTCTAATTGGTTGCGCCTTATCGTTTGAAGCTCGGAATCCCAGCGTATCATATCGGGAAACTGGTCTTCGAGAATGGACGCAAGCCGTGGCCGCGAGGATATTCGAGCAGTCCTCAAACCCCACCTCGAATCAGGATTATGCTTTTGAGTCGGATGCAGCTCTATGGTGAGTGTCTATACATTTGGTGACCCAACTCACCGCGGAGTGAAAAGAAGAGCCTGTAGCCGTGAACCTGTAGTACAGCAAGACCAAGAACATTGTGCACGTACCTATGCTGCCGTCATGGATAATGGGTACGTACAACGTTCCTTGTAATGTAGAAGAATGGCAATGACCAATGCCAAAGCTGCCGAGAATGGTGAACTTAGCAAGTTTCATACTACTAGTAACCTCCTCCAGTGGCTACCGCTGCGTGAGGGCTCATGCGAGAATACGCACCATGAAACCGGTTCAGGCCAGGTATCTACTAGTGCTTGTGGGTCTCGCAACGAATCGGCATATAGGCATTCGCGGACGATCGAGGGGAGATCTGCAATGTCGTAAGCAGTGCAAACGAAATCCTGTCTCGAATCTACTGGTACTACTTCAGCGACGCTGCCGTATCGAAACCAGGAGCACACTTCTTGTCACATCTGTCTTCTCACCATACTTGCCGACGCCTTCCCAGCCTTCATGTTGCTCTTGTCGTGGCTTGCAGTACTTGGCACCTCTTTGAATCGCTTGCCTTCAACTATCGTGACCGCCTCTTGTTACCTCTTGTCACTGTCTACTAGGTTGTTATGCGGTACTTGCCTGCAGTAGGCATCAATTGAAAGTGGAATATGAAACGCAGTATCGAGAGTGTTCATGTTCAGAAGCAATAAGAGTTGCCAGATCTTGTCAAGCGCAGACAGATACCTATTAAGGTACAATAAGTAACAATAAAATGCAGGCGCTTGTGGTCTCGGACCAGAGGCGCCCATTGCCCTGTTCACTGGGCGAACTCAGACCTGCCATACCCGCTATGTACTTATGCAGTCCCGCAAGCAAGAGGGGCAAGGCATCTTTCCTAGTACTGATTTGGTCGAACATTGGAACAAGATATTTTCTCCACCCCAGCTCTTAGTAACTGCATATTTAAGTTCTAGCGTACATCCCACAAGACTTCGACACGACCTATGCACATGGAGGACGAATGCACGGTAACAGGTGTCGAGTATGACTATAAGGGCAAGGCGGACTGCGCGGAGGTCAATGCGTACAGATATTCTCCGCGAATCCGCGATGCATTCCAGCGGTGACAGTACTAAGAGTATCACGACGTGACCGGGTAAGGGCCTCGTGGCAATGAAACAATGTTGGCCGCGACGTTGATAAGATCTGAGATCAGTACACTTTAGGGGAAGAGTCACCACAGCGATGGTTCCGCCAGAAGTGGAATAAGTACCGACAGACCGCCGCCGCTGCGCGACACACCCTAAGATCCAATCACGATCATTTTTTGATCCGCCGCCGGTAACTCAAACTGTCTTCCTCGGCGTGATTGCTGTCCTACGTTTCCACTTTACTGGCCAAGAGCGAGCAATAAATCGAACACGAATACTTCGTCTCGGCGTAACAGAGCCGAGTGTACGGCCGATAGTGGCGTGAGCGTGCTGCGGAATGTCAGCGAACAGACAATATGACATACTAGGGCGCTAAGAAAGACAACAAACGGCGAGCACGATGCACGGTGACCATTGCTCCCGCCTGCTCTCTTGTCGTGCTCAGATCCGTGCGGGACTTGCATGGATTAGGTACTATGGTAACGAGACAAGGGTGCGACTGACCTCGCCGTGCCGCCTTATATCCGCCGGCTTCGCAGGGAGGAGTCGGCGGAACGTTCACTTGACAGTAGCAGATCGAGGTGGCAATGCATCAATGTCGCTGAGGAAATGCTGGAATCCACCCTACAGGATAAGGTGCGATAGGGTACTGTGTCATGCAAGGAACCTGCTTGGGAAGGACGAATCCAGTTGCAGGACATCAAACAAAAGGGGCCCTTGGGTAGCGTACCGAATTTCCTTTAGGGAGCTAGTCCGCGCTCGTGGATGGCACTGGAGCGCGCGGCGTTGCGGCCGCACGCTTGCAGAACACGAGGACAGAAGCGATCCGGGTCTTCTGTAGGATTCGGCCAGACACCATACCTTGTCTTCCACAGCCAAGAAGAATCGTGGTTCCGTGAGGTCAACAAGACATGAGGTGATTTCATTTCGGTGAATCCTGGCCGAGCTTGCATACCATGCCCAGTATAGAGCGTTCTCCGAGAAGACTTCGCTGGCACGGCAGTTCTGTGATCCTCGAATACGTACGTCAGGCTCCACGTATCTGCCGCTCAAACGCTGGATAAATGCAAGGGTAACGCGTAGTAATATACACACCGCAAAACCCGACACAAATGGCTACTTGCAGGTATGCTGTTCGCGGTGACTCTGCAGCAGAAAGCAGGGCGGTAGAGTCGAGCCAAGCCACAGATGATCAGCAACCCATTAACTGTCGCGCATGCGGATAGCCTCAGCCAGATATGCAGGCCGTGTAGACACCGCAGAGGCGATCAACAGACATGGAGTTGTGAACGTCGCTCAGTGCAGGCATTGCGGATCAGCAGATCATGGGGCGGCGGTTGCCAGCGGGGTTCTCTGGCGACGCGGCCGGCCAATGCCTGTTTCCATAAAAGGACAACCCGAAATATCTGAAACTTGCTCGTAATTCGGTTCGTACTGAACCACGGTCAACTTATCTGGCGTGTCCAATACTCTCGCGCATGAGGTGCAAACGTTGATTCTGGATATAACAACTTTGCATGACGCAGACGAGTCTTCCGTCCGCGCTACGACTGGGACTTGTCGCTCAGGAACCGCCACTGCCAGCTGCCAGTGCCCCGGGAATGACGCACGACTTCATTAGATCCAGTTTCAAGTTCGAGCAAGATTTACGGTCTTGACGCGTGACACCCTCGCTCTTCCTGCCCTACTTGTGCCGTCAACTTGAAATGAATCAAGGTTATTCTTAGGTGGGTCTGTGCCGACCCACGTGGCACTTGGAAGTGAACATTCCTCTACCCGTGAGACTAGAGGACCGCAGACAGCCGGAGACAGAAGCCTCCTCCAGGCACAAATTAATGGCCATGAGTCTTCCGGATGTGTTCAGTGGCCGCGAACTCCGAAAATCCGAGAGGGCATGATGGAAACCGACAACATGGAGGTTCTGTTGGCTCAGTGACATGTATATCAATTTCTGACCAATACCGCCTCAGGTGGAAATCCTGAGGATTCCGTCAAGAAGCGCTCCTAAAGGCCGTCCTTTCCCATTCGTAGAGTCGAGGTGCGTTCGCAGGTGGCCTTATCGCGTCGTGTCCACTGATGTGATGCATTGTACTTGGGCTAGCCAGCGCGTCCGATGCTTCGATATCTCAATGTCTTCCGGAAAGAAGCGACGGATGCCAAGATGAACAGGGTGACCCTGTCTAGTTGGACACCAAATTCCATACAGGTTATCGCAAGACAAAGATTCGTGTCCGTTGTCCTGCCGCCAGCAGCCTGCTTCTCTCAGCGCCCATGACGAATACCTCCGCCAGAACGCTTCCTCCCCCCACGAGGCTGCGACCGTGCGCCCTGAGACGACTGAATTGGTCGATGCGGAGTGCCAGGATGAAACATAGAAGATCTCGAGCACGAGTAAGGATCTTCTCCGTTCCTCGACATGCCTGAGTGGCACGAGCCGCCCGTACCCTGAATGATGAAGTGCTCAGCATCTGACCTGAACTATATTAAAGCGTGGCTTTGTCAGCCTGTGAGTATCGCACATTCTGGTCAGGCAAACGCGTTTGATAATCATCCACGCACGCAGCGGCTCGAAGGCGCATGGAAACACCGTGACGAACGCCACCTTCGAAGTCGAAGCTCGAATTGATCTGCCCGTCGGTGTAACGCGCTCAGCCGGACTCATTCTTGAAGGCAACCTCGCGACCAAATCCGTCTGACACAATCAAGCAAGTAGTCTATCTGCGACATTCCAAGGAGAAGCTCACTAATTGTTACCGATAACTCAATTGTCATGTCACCGGATCAACAAGCATGAGGTGGGTAGGACATAACGTTACCAGTTAAGATCGAGATATGACACTCAACGTTTATATTTCGTGCGCCGACTGATGTTTGCCGAATAGCGGTGGGAAAGGTTAAAGTTCATACTCACCAGGACTCGGACGGCTACGCCGACTCAGCTGGGTCGTCGTGCAATTGACGCGTATCTCTTCTGCTATCCTTGACCACTTCATCTATTCGTCGAGCTATGGATTCAGGTGCTGATGAAGCTATGCATAGGTACGTGTCTCGACGTCGATGGTAATACTGTTTCGCTCGGTATGCTCAACCTCTCTAGTAACATGGATGGACGCCATATCCTCTATACGGGGCATCAACTCTCTCCGCCCGTACGTCACAATGCTTATAATGCTCCCGCGACCACTGAAGGACAGTCCTCCAGGTCTTCTCTGAGGACTCCGGACCTTCGTTGTTCATTGCACCAGGTCCGCCACAGGCTGTCACTGTGCCCCTCCTTGACTTAGAGGCATTCCGAAACGATATATATTCTTCTGTTGGCTACGAGCACGCGCCGATCGCAGAGGCAATCCTTGAATTGCTGAGGATGTATACCAAGGTGAAGGCGGAGGGTAGGCTACACAGCACACCATCGCCAATCTTGCGCCCCTTGTCGCACTCCTCATCCCCGGAGCCGGGCTATGTACGTTCTACATGGCTATCCACAAATTTCCCCTAACTATAACCGAATAACAGGACATTAGCCATCCTGAGGCCAATCACGACGATGCGACCGGACTGGTGCTGTGCAGATGGCGTGGTTGTCGCGAACGTATTGGGAGCACCAACCACGACGTGAGGGAACACGTACTTGCAAATCACCTGGCGGACATCTCGGTGCCTGGCGAAGACTGGCGGAGCTCAAATTCGAAGGTGCCTTGTCGTTGGATCGAATGCGACGTAAGACTTCTCGCCCGAAGTGTTCCTAAACACATCTGTGGGGCCCATCTGAAGGCCACCGTTTTCGTATGTCCTGTCGAAGGATGTGATGAAAAGCTCTCAAGGGCCGATGCCCTGCGAAGGCACATACAAAAGAAGCACGGCTAATATTCAACGTCGGTGGGTCCCGCCGCACTCTAGCAGTCTTGTACTTTGGGAGCCTCAACTAAGCTTGTCCAGTGATCACTTGCTGGTATACCCCGAACTTGAACCCGGGGCACTCTTCCCGTGTCCTGGAGACACGTGCTTCAGTCTCGCCAGTTCCCTATTCATTGGATTCCCCTTTCATGCTTGGCATCTTTTGGTTTCGACTCATTACTTGCAACCTACACACTTTCATTAATGTAGCAGACCGTGTAGAAACCGAATTGATAGTAGCTTCCTGTAGTCTTTCGTAGTGTAGTCTCTCGTACTGTAACGCTCTCGCCCTTACTCGTCTTCGTTTGAGTAACTTTGTACGCAAATCTGATTCGCGTTCAAATGTGCTCACATTATGTCTGCGAAGCCGCCCATTCACAGTATTCAGAGTTTTCTCTACTGGCTCAGCCACACGACAATCAACCTCGAAAGTCCGAGGGAGCCGGACATCGATTGCGCACCAGGCGTCTCAGACGCAGAGAGAAGAAAGATGCGTACAGTGAGTACGTCGGCATCCTCATTCAAAACCCCATGAGAGAACACACCTGGAGCGTGATTAACCAGCGTGTCTCATCGTTAATAAGTTGTCACACCAGCTAAGTAGCTGGTACTGGTTTATGATGGCTTTCTATTGACGATGCGAAGAACCAGAAATGAGTTGGAGTCGAACCGTTGAACCCGCGACCATATTAGTAAGCGGTGATGTGGCGTGGGTACGTTCACGTCCTCATTCTTTGCATGAACTGAGGTTACTGAACACAACTCGCAAGTTGCTCGTATGAACACCTCCGAGCTGACACGCTGCCTAGTGCGGGAGGAGCGGCAAACAACTCGCTACCTATGAATCATACTGGAACGCGGTATTTCTGAGGCCAACAGGGGCCTTGAAAGATTCGTACCTCATTCACTCCGTTGCATGTGTTTGCGCTATTTCCCCTTCAGGCTAGGATTACGGTTCATCTGAGGATCTCCGAGCCCCAAGAGACGGAACTCGACAACTCGACCCATCTTCCACGGTGTCCTGCTCCTGGTTGTTGCCGCGCCCTGACAGAACGCGCCTGATGAACCAGCGTGGCAAATGCGCAGCTCTCACAGGCGCCGACCCTCGCGCCTAGCCACCACAAGGGCGATCGCGTCGTCCAGAAGCATTGGTGAGTTGCAATTCGTCTCCGCACTAGGTAATTTAGATTCGGTGATACATAAGCCGACTAGTGGCGAGACCGTAAGACTGGGCCTGAGGGGTTCGGGGTGAGTTCTAGCCAAAAGTGACTTAACGCTCAAGTGTGTGTACTAGCTTGCCCCTAGAATATCAAGTAAAGGCATATAAACGGTTGTTGCCATACTGCCACAGATGTGGTGGCTAGACGCTCCCGACCTCCGCTTTCAGTGCTTTCAGTGAAAGTTTGATGCTGAGACCAGGATCATCGCTCATGCGCGTGAGCACTCAGAACACTCTCAGTCGGACATGCGGCCGTAAACTGCGGGAAGCAGGCGCCTGGCAAGTTAGAACTGTAAGCTGGCATGTCGCTTAGAACTGAGGTTCGTCGAACCCCACCATTGAATTGCGAGAACGCGATTACTCATTGCATCGTGTAAGTCATACCTTCCTCTCCGCCCCTGTGTACGGAAGAGCAACCCTGTCAGTGTCCATTCGTGGCGGCCACGCTTTGGACACGTTGCGCGGCAAGCATTAGATCTATCCAGGGGTATTAGCGCTAGATGCAAGATTAACAATTATGTTGACACGATGCGGCCATGGATCTTCTGAAGTCGGATCCGGCATGGATCCGCTCGAGAGGTGGAAGGCGTGAGACTGGAACATGTCTCGCGGGCGCGCGTAATGGGGCACTCACATCATTATCAAGGGCTCGGCGAATGAGCGTATCTCTATGCACAGCTTCGTTGCGATGGACCGTGACAGAACCACATGAATGGGAATTCATTGAGGTAACTACTAGGTATTTGCTTGATCGGCGCCCCGCGAGATGGTACCAAACTTCTGGTCCCGCGGCGCCGCAATCTCCCGTGGGACCAATTCGGTTGGGGAAGGACATTGCAGGCACTGGAAGACCGCCGTTGCTATACAGTCTATACCTTGCTTATACTCCGACCTGCACCTGTGGTGACTATCACCCTGCGTATGAATATTCAATTCGCTATGGAGGAACTCAGGCTGTCTACATACCTTCAACCGAGACCTGACGAGTAAGCAATCTGCTTCGTTTCAGGCATAGACTTGAACACAGAACTGCTTCAAGGTCTGACCAGACCATCTCCTCCAGGTCAGATGCCACGCCTTTGAATCGTCAAACGTATCTCCAAGAAATACCTCAGCAATACGTTATGCCAGGTCATGCTCATTCTACGTGTGGTGATGGCTGCGTATTGAGTTCTTTAGACTGCGTAGAAGTATGGCATGCACCACCCCAAGCTTTCTCAGAGCGGTTCAGCCTCCCATCGAACTCCGAGGCTTACGACGCATATGGCATCTCCGTCAATCTACCGCCGTCGCTGCCTCACAGTATCAAGATGCAGATAGCAGCCTACTGTCACGCACTCACGTCAGGATCACCATGTCTACCGCTCACAGATGAGGATATACTCATTGCCAACCTCATCTACGGTCGTATGCAGAAGCTAGGCGGCAGGCCAGGTAATGCGCAAAATGCTCCATCCAGCAACGTCACTCCCATCCACGTTGGGATACAATTGAACGATTCCCCCGTGAGTCTTAGAGTTCCACCTTAGATGGTAGACTCACGTATAATGGACCTTCTGGACCACAGATGTCGCCACCACCGTACTCCGCCCTACCCGATGTGATTGCTACCGACAGAACTCGTTGCCTGTTTGATGGGTGCGATGAATATTACCCGTCATCGAGTGTGTCGGACATCGCGACCCACCTTCGCGAGCGCCACTTCAACGAATGCTCGAAGGAAGCTTGGAATGGGGAGGAACGCACAGTGTGCCGCTGGTTACATTGTTCCAAGGATCGGCCATTGCTGAGGCGGCACCTCGCCAAACACATCAGAGACGTGCACCTCCGAGACGAAAGGGTCGCTTGTATCTATACCCAGGAAGGGTGTAGAGAGACGTTCTCTCGCCAGGATGGTATGATACGCCACTCCAAAAAGTGCCCGTGGAATTGTGAGCAGGCGTAAGAGTATTATATGTGGTACGTCGCCTTAGGCTTACTCACGGGCTAGTCATGCTCACTCGCTGCTCGTCAGCTCCCCAGGATCATCTTGAAGAACATGAAGTTGGTCAGTTGTAGTCACTGCTAGTATAGCATTCAATCGTATCTGCAGTGTCAAAAAGTAATAGTAGTAACGAATTATATCTACCCCCGTTGAACGACTAAGACGACTTGGGAAGCGAAGGAGAGGTTCGAATTTGGGCTCACGAGCGTCCCGAGAATCGCACTTGAAGCTCCGAGTTAAAATTTGTCGGAGACTGCACACGCTGCTCACCATGCATGGCAGTCACAAGCGACTAGAAACAACTTCAAAGCCTTCCAACAGGACGGATGTGCAGTCGTGTTCGATCGACTGGTTCATAGTACTCGGTAGCCCTTACTGATAGACCGATGCCGCATCACGGAGCCTGCAGCTACCAGTGTTCGCTTGCCCCAGCACTATGGCACTCTGGCCAAAAAATCATTGTTGCGGAGAAGCCATACGTCGAGAGTTTGACGAGATGAGAATCAGTAAGAGATTGTCGACGCGGCTCAGATTAAGTCGGCATTTTGCGCGTGCTGCGATGCAATATGGCCGAGCGCTACTGTGGTCGTGCCATGCTTGTTCAACGCGGCGATACAAGGCTTTTCTCCCCTCAATTACTATGACCCAGTACTCTTCCCTCCCTTGTTAATACAGGCCAGAAACCCTACCGATGTGGCTCGTGAAGCTCTCAGCATCATTAGTGGCCTATTTCTACAATGATCTATGCTACCATCGCCCGTACCGACCCTGCAATAGCAGAAGTCAGAGTAGTACCTTCGCTACCCCACTCAGCCTTGACAACGATCCCTACTCTGGCGATAACCTATAGGCTCAAAGGACCAGAGTCCCGACGAAGCTCTGCCGCAGCTGGATCGCCCAGCAGTACCCGCTGTAATGCAGAAGCAAGGTCGGAGCTGAGGACATGGATTGAACGAAAGAAAAGAGGCTTGAGAGGCGGCTACAACAGGTATCAGGCTTCCGCAAACAGTTATCTTATGTCTCACCTTACAGCTCGCCTGTACCAGCAAAGCTCGAAGTGCAACTGAAGGAGTCCATGAAGATGCGTCCGGGAGAGGTGGCAGGGTATACGTACTAGGCGGTGCATATTTCGTGCGTTCGATTTCGTGCATTCGGTTCCTTCTGTTTCGTGTAGGATGTTGAAGGTTGCCAAAATCAGCCCGGTTCCTCGTGCCTCCATTGCGTTCCTCGTGCTTCCACATACACGACCAGATCCTTGCAACCGCATCACAATGGGGTACAAGCGCGAGGTCCATTGCGTTTCGTATGGGCCGCCGGCGAGTCCTCCGACATTCGGCACGTTTCCGCGAGTCCGCTGGACTTGAACGAGTCTACGACGTAAGGCTAGGGACGCTGCGGAGGCTGAACATTGCGCCTCGGAGGCATCTGGCTAGCAATCTGTCGCGTGGCGAGGGCCAAGGAAGGATATGATTCGGAGCAATATGATAAGGCTGGGGCGAGTGGGGGAAATGCTTCCGGTATGAACTCATAGTATCCAAACTCTATCTGTGCAGCTGACTTACCTGTATCCGGCTTTGTACCAATCAGCTTCATCATGGCCACATCGTGCAAGGACAAGTTCGTCCACGACCCCACCCACTGGCACCGTCATGTGGCCTACTTCCGCCGGCCCAGAGGGATGCTTCGCTCCGCACCCTATCGGAGTCCTGCGCAATAGGCTCCGTTTATCATGGGTGTTCTGAAATGTCGGAATAGGTGGACGTACCGTCATGAAATCAAGCTGGGTTCCTTGCAAAGTGCACAACTACTTGAAACTCTTTGCAGATCCCTAGTCATTGTGAAGATTTTGAAACGTAGAGTGTCTCACCTCGACAAATTGTCATTATCGTAGGTTCCGTCGGTCACGATAAGCTCCAGATCGCTAATGAGTCATGTACTTGGCTAGGCCGCGCAATGAGCCCATGAACCCAAAGCCTCGGACTCTGGCGAGCTACCATTTACGGAGCGAATTGTACGTATCTACGGGGCGGTCTGCGGAACGTGTACTTACTCGGCATTGGGGCCCCACAACCTAGATGTTCTTGATCGTAACATATGTCTTCTTGGAAGACGCACATGTACATGGCTGAGCATGCATCGAAAGTGCGACAAGTGTGTGGCAGAGGGTCAAGCTTCACGCAATATAACTAACATGAGGCAGGAATTAGCATCCGCGACGATTACCGAGGGCCGAGTGTTTGCGCACCGATCACACGGTGCATAAGATCTTGCCCTCAATCTTCAATCTACGAGCACGCCGTGGACAAATATTAGCCACACGTCGGTCCGACCACCACCTCCGCGGCGGCATCGGTCCGCCGCGGTACACAATGTGGGGACTTGTGGGGTACGGTGCACCTCTGGCGTGCAATGGTTAAGAAGAAACGCACTTGATATTTAGCCCCGTAGCAGTCAGGACCTCGTCTGTTTTGCTGGCGGAAGTCTCAGCCGCGCAGAGCGCACCTGCGCTGTAGGTCCTAATTAATCTATACGCGAGAAAATACACGATTTCTGATGATTATTTTTCGGCGCCTGTTGAATTGATCGGGCGCTCGCATCCCGCTCCACGCCGCGCGTTCTGCTCAGAACGACCTTGTTCCTTCGTATCACGCCCTTCTGCGCGATGCGGCGGTGCGCACAAGCTCCTACACATCCCACAGGGTGTGTAGGCCTTGCTAACTCGCTCGAGTGCGCCTGCCGTCATCGCGCGCGCGTCCGAACGAGGATGGCGGTGTATGGGCCTGCTCTGCGGGTTGTAACCATGCAAAATTTGGTTCTGAGGGTTCTTACCAGCAGCTCTGCTGCCCGTACAACGATCTGGGTGCTCAACAGCCATATTACTCGTAGATACGACCTTGGCGTTATCGATGGACTGGACTCATGCTGAACACAAGCCACGTAAGTTCACCACCGCAAGTGACAGTTCCAAAGCTGGTACGTCGCATGCAGCTAGGTACACGCTGTATACTAATAGTGATATGGCATGCTTCAGTGCTGATGCGGCATATGTCAATATGCACACCTGATTGATTGTCTTTACCGATTAAAATATACACACCGTCGTCCGCGACCTCATGCCCGCCAGCTGGATCTCCGGAAGCTAGCAAGTCGACCGTGCTACCACCGCGCTGGTTCTATTAGAGTTTGGCAGACGTCGCAACCACATACTCTAATCCCGGTGACACGCTGTGAGTTCATTCCCTTGAGCAAGACTCGTGGAACAGGTTCTAGGCAAAGGCTCAAGCGCTTGCGTCTCGTCTTGACACGGAAACAGTGCGAAAAACTATGTCGTGAAGTTCTCAGCTCAAAATAATGGCGACAACGCTAACCTGCTGTTTCTGGACCCGCAAGAGCCGAAAAATGCGGCAGATGAGCAACGCCGCAACGGGCTACTGCTGCCGCCCTAGGGCCCAGAGCAAGGCCACAGGACAGGTTCCGGACGGCAGCGACGTCAATGAGCGTAGTTCGCTTCACGCTCTTGCCCAAGGTTCATGGCTCGCCCGCTTCGCGCGAAGGCCAGCCCAGACCACAGCAGCAGGTTCGCCGAGTCTCGGCGTCGTCCGAGGACGTTTTGGGCAAGTTACGGAATGACCTTCTGATCGGGATGTTAACTAATGCTCGCACAGATATCAGAGCGGCGGTTGCTGAGGTCTAGGCCTTAACCGTTGCTGAGGCCTGGACCTGGACCGCTGCGTATGCTCTCGGTCAAGAAGCATCGGTATCTTTGCCTCCGCGGTCCTGAGAACGGGGATAACGGATGGCCATGTCTAGGCGGGCCTGCAGTTATACACCGGGAGAAGGAATAGCGGCGCCGACGCATCGTAAATTGCCAATTACTGTCGATCATGGTGGGTCGGCGGAAAGGAGCCACGATGCGACCGCGTTACGCTCTGGGCCTAGGTTTCCTCCCGGTCCAAGGGTCTAATAAAGCACACCTGGAGTGAAACTGCCAATCCTGTCTTGGGGTCCAGGGTAGGATAGAAGCACTGTCTAACCCCAATTCCACTAGGAGTACCTTCGGTGAGCGAGAATCGGCAATTATCATATCATCGCGGTTGCGACGTGTTGGTTGCTGGGCAACCGCCGCAGGGAGCTTGGAGGTATCTCCGCTAAATCCATAATGTCGGGGTTCTTCCATTTCATCCTTAATGAAAGATGGGTGTGCATCAGACAATGAACTCTCCGGAGGCGATGCCGGGTTCGAGTGAATACGTCCATCTCCCCCGAACCTGCATCACGACTCGGACGCGGTGCCGCAACGGGAACTTCGGTACTGGATCATGCAACGATGCCCTCAATTAGACAGTTGAGCGAAGGGACTGACAGAGGCGGGGCTCATACCAGTTTCTAGGGCAAGTGTACCATGGCGAACAAAGCATTCGATAGACTCCCGACCTACTGAAGTATGCGATGTATACATACCATGTTTGGAAGTTATAACTACCAACCGGCTGCAGTTGCCAGCTGGCGCGCTTCAACGTCTCAACGGCGGCGCTCGTTCTACCATCGTCTGGGAGGCAGCCATCGTCTCGAACAAACGGCTCTACAATACAACCCTCAAGCCATAACCATAGCGGATTCCCATGCAATCTCTTGGACGCTGTATCCTCGGGGCTCAATACTACACGACGAGTCGGCTATTTGCGTCTCCCGAGGAAGATCAGTCGGCGTCCGAAGCACGTCATGGTGAGTTTACGATAGGGTTGAGATATAGCTCTTGACTCAATGAACCAATGACTTTTGGGGGTACAGTCTGGAGACGTAGCTCGATCACGGTGGCGAAGACAACCCCATTAATGGCGGAAACGACGTACGGGGCAGTATGTCGTTTCATCTTAACATGATGATGAAGCCAGGTCAGTCATATCGATTTAGTACTTCTTTCAGGCTCCGATCCCCCAAGTTTCTCTTCAATGACCTCAGCGGCTACTCCACGGAATCTCTCCTTCCATACTCAAAATTGACCTTTTCACATTCGGTGGGCGTCGCTTAGGACTCATGGTGCCGTGTTCTGGTGTCAGTTCCGTCCGTCTCATTGGACGCAATGTTACCATGAGTAGTAATGGCTGTGTGGCGTCAGCGGAACCCCATGTTGTGACGAATGCCGTCCCGAGTCAGAAGTGCGGCAGCGGAGTTTACAATCGGGGAGAAGGACTCCTTTGGACAAGCCCGGATATCTCTTCCCCCAATGTGGTTCTGGGGTCGGGGAGGGCTGAGGCTCAACTGCTCCGTTTCTCGACGCGCCGTAAGAGCACGGAGCGCCGTTTGATAGTCTTGCCAGCCAATCCGCTGCTAGCGAATGCGGCCTCGTGTGGATGCAGGTATTCCTTGCTCCTCCGGATGGTTTGCATGCGGGAAACTGATGTGTCTCGTGCAGAGTAGCAGGCTGATAATGTACATAATGGATTGGACCAGGAGCAGCTGTCGAGTCTAATCCCCGCTGGCACTGCCAATCACACAGATTTTCCGTCGCAACCCCAAGTCGAGGAACGTGCTAGCCTTAATCGACAATAAGGTTTTCTGTCGCCGGATCAAGAAAGCGCGCAAGTAGAGCGTAACGGCGGGAATTGTGGGATCTCGGTATTTACGTGTTATGCGTCTACCAAACTTGGCCGCGCAAGGACGCAGAACCGGGAGGTTCCTTAAATACGATTACTCCACAATGCGTGCTCGGAAGCCCCCCCTCCCCCGTTGTACATAGCCCTATTGATTATCCGTCCTACGACCAGCACTCACCACTTCTAATTCACGAAATATCTTTCGCAGAGACATGGATCTGTGGCAACTCGAGGCCTCTCCGAATGGGGACGATATGGGCTGTACGCAAGGGTACGTCGTACAACTTGAACATCAGTCGGACATTTCCCGCTCACTAGGTTGAACCTCCGCAGCGGCCATCAGAACGGCGTTGACGGCCCCCTCGTTGAATGCCAGTCCCTCCCCCTTCTACCGCACGGCATCCAGAGTACACCAGACACCTCCGGTAATTTTTTCCACCAGGCGAACTGCGCCTTCTCCGAGGACTGCTCGCTTCACATCGCTGGCCCGCCGGTATCTGCGCCCCATCGCTACTTAGCCATGTTCTGCAATGACATCCTCTTCGGAGAGGGCTACGGAGACGTTGCACTAGCTCAAGAGATTCTGGAGAAGATCGAGACGTGGGGGCGGATGAGGGAGGAGGGAATACTGCAGGTGGGCCTAGTACGTTTCTTCGCGTCTCAACTTCCCTACCTGTCCTTCTTGACGAACATCCGAACAGCAGGACAACGACGTCGGGTCCGAGGCCTCTGCGGGGTCGCATCAAGATGACCGTCCTAGCGGAGGGCTTCTCTGCAAGTGGGGTGGCTGCGGCCGCCGCATCGGGTCATCGCCCGCCGATGTCAAAGCTCATCTCGTCGAATATCACCTCCGTGACATCCCAGAGCCGCCCGACGCGTGGAGTTCCTCGAGCACGAAGCTGCGGTGCCGCTGGAGCGAGTGCGACGGCGCGCCGCTCCTCGCCCGGAGCCTCGTCAAGCACATCTGCGGCTCGCACCTCAAATCGAACGCACTCGTCTGTCCTGTGCAAGGATGCGAGGAGAAACTATCGCGCGGCGATTCCTTGAAGAGGCATTTGACAAAGAAACACGGCCTACAGCAGGGGCGAGTCCTATTGTCCAATAGTGAGGTTCACTGAAACGCAGGCGGTTAGTTCAGTCTAGCGTCTCTTCACTCTGCTCGTATCCCGGTGATATGAGCCTTCGAGTCGCTGGTACAGACGAAGTCTTGTATTGTAATACCCTTCTTTGATCCCGGCGTGTTATCATACCTTCCCCACTTGCCCCTTTGTGTTGTACCATCCCGCCGTGATCGCGCTTGCCAAAAGTACCCCATAATAGCTTATGTACGCATTGATGATATACTACCTCTTGGAGTTCGTTCCCTGCTGGCTATCCTGACGATCGCGCCGCCGACCATCATATACTGACTTGACTGTCTGAAATGCGATACAAACGTTAAGATGCGCGCTGCGTAAACCCAAGTCGAAGATCTGCCGTCACCGCTCCCCCCTCCGCTCCTCCACAACGGCGTCCATCCACTTGAGCACCGCCGCCTCCAGCATGTCCTCCCACGCGCCCTCCTGCCGCGCGACCATCGGAGCGTCGAACAGGATCGGCTCCTCGCCCGAGTTGCTCAGGAAGCGGACCTGCGACGGGGACGGCGAGGCGACGGGCGTGCCGACGTTGGACGGCGTCGCCGTGCCGGGCGTCCGGGGCGCGCTGGGCGGCTTCGCGGGCGACGTGATCGGGAGGAGGTAGCGCAGCTTCAGCGCACTGGGCAGACGTGTCAGCACTCGGCGCACGCGGAGAGGATGCGAGAGAGACCGGGCCACTCACGCCGCCCAGAGGCGCAGGTTGTCCGTCCGCCGGAACGTCCACCCGCGCCTGCCGCGGTCCGCGTCCTGGCCGCCGCCGCCGCCGCCTGGAGACTGCGACTGCGCCTCGAGCGCGACGATATCGTGGATCGCGTCCTTGCTGACGAAGCCCCACGGCTTGCGCGACTTGCGCACGCCCGCGTTGTACGCGGCACAGAGGAGCTGCCCGGACGAGAGCGCCTGCATGAGGGCGGCGCGGTCGGGCGGCGCGTGCGGGAGCTGCGGGAGGAGGCTTGCGGGCAGCAGAGCCACCAGGAGAGCGTGCAGGCGGCCTGTGGGTGCGGTGAGCTTAGTGTGCGGTTGGCGTGGAAACGGAGCCTACCGAGAGCGTGGTCGGCGAACGTTGATCGCTTCGCCCATTCAGGGAGGTCGTCGTCTTCGATCGCGTCTTCCTCAGTCAGGGTTTCTAGCTCCTCTGGCTCCTCCGTGACGACCATGTCTCGCATTGCGTCCAGCATGCCCGTCGAGACGACTCTGCGCGACGCCCTCCTCGAGGCAGCGTCGCCACCGCGGAGACTCTCGATGGAGCTCGCCCTGCGGCCTTCCTTCAGCTTGCGCTCCGCGCGCTCGCGCTCTCGTGTCCAGCCCCGCTTCCCGCCCTGCACCCCGCCGAAGAGAACCTCGTCCACGGCGTCGAGGTACCTGCTGACGACGGCGCGCTCGTCCACGAGGTCCGCGAGGCGCATGTCCTGGCGGTAGAGCCAGCCGCCACCGACGACGAGGCGCTCGTCCCACCGCTCGCGCTTGTCGTGCTCTTCGTCGCTCACGTCGCGCGCAGGCTCGTCGTCCTCCCACACGGGCACGGGCTTCCTGCGCCCGCCGACCTCGATGAACGAGATGGAGACGGACGTGTCGCCGTCGCCGTCGCCGTCGTAGAAGTCCGGTGAGGCACCGCGCGTGCTCAGCTCGCTCTGCTCGGGCGACGACGTCGAGCCATGGTCGCTCTGCGCGTCGTACGCGTCGTGCTCGAGCGGGAGCCGCGCGGTCTCCTCGAGGTCCCGCAGCGCGGCGAGCACCTCGAGCGCCCCACGCCGGATGCGCGTCAGCTGGTCGGAGGCCGCGTCGGGCTGCGAGACGCGCCGCCGTGGCGGGGGCAGTGTCTGGAGGCTCTGCGGGCGGAAATACGTCTGCAGCATCGGGGTGGTGGAGTCGTCCGGCAGCGAGACGAGGTAGTTGCGGACAGAGCGTACCGCGCGCGTGGTGGCCTTCAGGAGGTCGAGGACGTCTAGGTGGTCTCCGGACTTTCCACCTGCGCCGAGGAGGTTAGGATCTTGGTCCACCGTCTGCAGGCCTCCGTCCAGCTGCCACCCCGCCGCGACCGCGCTCAGATCCTCAATGACACCCGGCCTCAGGTTCTCCGAGTCGGTCTCGAAGGTCTTCACGTAGGGCGGGAAGGAGGGCTGGACGATCTGGGGGATGGCCGGGGACGGCGGGAGCTCGAAGTTGCGCACTTGCTCTGAGTAGGGGCGGATGCGGAGGGCGGACGGGCCGCCGATGGCGGGGACCATGCCGCTGTTGGGCTTGTTGAGCGGACTCGAAGCAGCCGCAGGCCGCATCAGCGCACGCTCGACTCACCCGGGGAACCCAGCACTCACTTGCTTTCCGCCGCGATGCCGGACTTTGTGAAGTAGTGTTGGAGGTGCTCGATGCTCCCCAGCGCCATCACGCTCTCCCGCTTCGCCGCGCTGCGACTGAACGGCTTCTGCGGCTTGTTCGCGGACTTCATGTTCGGGTAGAAGGCGACCTGCCGCGCCCGCAAGGGTGCGCGTCCTGCCAGTGGCTCCTGCCCGGCGGCAGCGTGCTGCTCCTCATCGGGCTGTGGCGCGTCTGCGGGGAATCTGAAGATGGGCTCGGACTGGGAGGTATTCATGCTGGGTGGTATATGGTGGTGGTATGCGATTAGTAGCGAGCGGGTGCGGTCGTAAGGGTCAGATCAGTGCGGAGGGAGAGAGAGAGAGCCTCATCGCGGCCGAGGAACAGAGCAGACAGAGACAGCGGCGATCGACCGAGCCATGCGAGCGAGATGCTGCCAGATCACGCTGCCGCTCCCACCCCGGCCGCTCGGGTCGTGGTATTTATTACATACATAAGCACGCTCCCGCCGACTCGCAGCCGAGACTCTCGAGTGAGCGATGGTGATCTCATTATAAGACTAACTAGATGTAAACAACGACGTCGCAGAGCACGCGACTGCACACAGTCCATGTGGTTTTGTACGTCTCGGGCTGGCACCAGCCTCCGTCGAGACCGTCGAGGGATCGCCACCGCCGCCCTCACATCATATTCCGCGCAATCTGGTTCAGCTGCCCAGCCATCGCCGGGTAGTTCTTCATGAACTCCACCTGCGCCCTCGTCGCCTGCGCACAATCATCAGCACCAAGCGTCTACACACAACAGGTCGACTACTGTACTCACGAACTGGTACGTGAGCGCGTTCATCAGCTCAGGCTCACTCCGCGCAAGGTCCGCCTGCCGTTCGAACATCTCCATCGCGGTGTCGATCTTGCCCTGCTGCAGGCTGAGCTGTGCCAGAGTCGCGACAGCCGCCTCGCACTCCGGGTCGACCCGCAGGGCTTCCTGGCAGCACCGCTCTGCCGCACCGATGTCCTGCTTCCATTGGTACAGCGCCAGACCCTTGTTCACCTGGGGCAGAACATTGATCGGTGGCGGCCTGCGAACCGATGAGCGCAGGCCGAGTAAGGGTGACGGGTTGCACTCACTTCGAGCGCTCGTTCTCGATCTCAATCGCACGGTCGAACTTCTCCACCGCCTCTTGGAACCGCTGCTGGTCGAGCAGCAGCTCGCCGCTGCAGACTCTGTCGGCACGCGACCATGAAATGCCGGTCGCAAGAGGGGACTCACTAGTAGTTGTGCGGCTCGCTGCGGTGCGGGAACGCCTTGAGCGTCCGCCGGAAGGTCGCCATGCTATTCGCGAGGTTGTTCGCCTTGTACTGCGCCACCGCGAGCTGTATATGGCTGAACACGAACTGGTCGTCGAGCTGCGTCGACTTGGTGTAGTTCTGCGCGGCCTCGTCGAACTCGTTCATGATGAACAGCACTGCACCCCGCACGCCCGGTCAGCCAAACCCGCAGCCCCCGGCAGTCACTGCGCAGGACTCGCCTTGCCCACGGTGGTAGTAGATGTCCGGATCGTCGGGGTTGTGCTTGATCGCCTCCTCGAAGCAGTCGAATGCCTTCTTGGGCTCGCCCTGCTCCATATAGACACTGGCGATCTTGACCCACGTTTGCGTCAGTGACGGCTGCAGGTCGATCGATGCGAGGAAGTCCTCCTTCGCTCCAGTGACGTCCGTCATCAGGAACCTGGCACCCACAGGACAAGCGGGAAGATATCAGCCGCGAAAGGCAGTCCTCGTGCCGTAACTTAACACGTACTTGAAGGTGCCACGCAGGTTGAGCGCCTCGGCCTTGCCCTCGTTCCATGAAATCCCCTGCTCCATCGCCTCGTTGACAAAGCTGAGACAGTGCGCGTAGTCGCCCGCGGACAGCGCCTGGAAGGACAAGAGGAGCGTTTGGTCGCCCTGTGAAGGAGACTCTGGCAGAGTCGGTGATTGGCCTTCGAGTGGATCAGTGAATACGTAAAGAACGGAACGTCTTCGTGTATGCACTCACGGGCACGGAAAGCACCGAAGTAAGCAGACACAAATGTATGTGAAGGAAGGCGCCGTTCACGGCCCTGAGGACTTCGCTCAGCGGACGTTCGAGAAGCGCAGAAGTAACCCTACTGCAAGAATCTCCTGCGCCTTCGAACCAGCGAGTTTCTTCAGCACACGCTCGACAGACTGTGCTGCTGCCTCGTTTTGGAACTTGTTGAGGATAGTCGCCGCGGTGTAGTCTACCAGCAGTGAGTCTGGTCTCTGTCTGCGTGACTATGAATACCAAACATACCCCGCAATGCCTCCTCATTCTGGTCTAGTGCCTCCAGAGCGGTTGCCCGCCGGTTCAGTGCTTTGATATAGCTCGCGTCGAGCTTCAGGGCTTCATTGCAGTCTACAACGACCTTGTCATAGTCCGGCGGACTCATGTTGATATAACACGCCGCGCGGTTGCTGTAGAAGACGGGCTCCGGCTTAGGCGTAACGTCGATGGCTCTCGTGTACAGGTCGATAGCGGTACCGAAATCGCGGCCCGAGTACGCGGCGTTTCCTCTCGCCTTGAGCGCTGCGGCTGCTGCTGAACGCTCCTGCGACACTATGAGTACGAACCGACAAGACTGCAGAGTCGCCCAGACGCACCTCGATGGACATGCGAGCAATCTCCTCAGCCGAGAGCCTCACATCCTCTGCGGCACCGTCATGACCGCCCGCTGGCTGTATGCGTCACTGCTAGCTCACCTTCGTCGGACACCTCCGTCTTCGGCGTGCGCTCCTCCAGAATGGGCCCATCCTTGTCCTTCACCGTCTTGCGCTTCTTGCTCTTCTTCTTGTCCTTCTTGCGCTCGCCCTTTTCCGCATCCCCATCCCCTCCAGCCCCCGGCCCGCGTGACGTGGACGCATAGTACGCAACCCCGCCGATGGCGACGACGGCCGCGGCGGTGCCGATGAGCACCGCTCGCCTGTTCTCGGAGACGAAGGACTGGACGCGCTCGACGACGCCCTGCGACGACGTGGAGGAAGACATGACGGAAGGACGGCGGCCTGCGTGCCGGTCGAAGTGTGCCAAATTTTGGTGACAGTCACCCGTGACGCACACCGGTTACGTCACGCGGGGGGACCGGGGTTAAGGCTTGCACGTGCGCTCTTCGCTTGCGCCTTGGATTCGCTGAGATCTTCGTCAGATCCAACCTGAGTACGATCCCCGATTCAGTGCAACCCTCCCTTGCGGCTTCGACCCTTATTACCTTATCCTTATTGTTTGTCACTACGATGGAGCCCACGGCTACGTTTGCCGCGAGTGGGGAGGATGCGATTGCGCGGACGATCGACCTCGACGACGTCCTAGAGCTCTCGCCTAATGAACTTGAAGAATACTACGACATCGCTCGCACTGTGGAGGAAATACGCAAAGGCGATTATAAAAGGGTAAGTCTCGAGATTATGTGCCGCATACACCGCTCAGCTCACTGGCAGGTGCACAGATAGCGCTTCAGTTCCCCGACGAGCTCTTGCGAGACTCTGTCCCCGTGTTCCGACGCTTGAAGGCGAGGATAGGAGAAGATCGAGAGCTCTATGTTCTAGCCGATACATCGTATGGAAGGTATGATTGTGCTCCTTTCTTTTGAGTTCCTGGACTAATTATGGCGCTATTTAGCTGTTGTGTCGACGAAGTCGCCGCTCAGCATGTCGACGCGGATGCTATGGTCCATTACGGGCATGCTTGTATGAGCCAGTGAGTTACCCCTCTCATCCATTCCACGTCCAAAAATGACTTTTTCAAGGACATCACGCTTACCTGTCATATACGTGTTCGGCAAGAAGCCAGTCGATCCTGTAGATTGTGCGGAGAACTTTGTGCAAGCATTGACCAATTCAGCCTCAGAAAGGTTGCAGGACACACTATTACTTCGACTCGATGTTGCATATTCTCATAGAGCTGGTACTTCGCCCTCATCATTTCTGCATTTGTCGCAGCCTAACAAACCGGCATCTAGACGCTATCCTGGAGAACCTACGAACGGCGCTTCCTTCATCTATGAGGGTCCTGCATTCGCCAATCCCGACTATGATTTATCAGACGGCAAAGCCGGTTACGATTGAACATGAAGTCCCCAGTGAATCAGATCCTACGGAATCTCAGCATGAAGAAACGTACTCCAACAATTGTACTATCCTTTACGTCGGAGGGGAAAGCTTGAGTCTTACCAACTTGCTTATGACCCATGCGTCTTGTGAGGTCAGCTACCTTCGACATCACTCCGAACGACTACATTGACTAGGCTTCTCCGTGCAGGCGTACTCCTACAACCCTCCGACGAGAACCACCCGACTAGAATCCGCACGCACAAACAAGCTCCTCATGCGCAGGTACGCGGTCGTCCAAAGGGCGCGAGATGCAGACGTCTTTGGCATCCTCGTTGGGACACTTGGTGTAGGTGAACATTCATGGACTATTATATTGGGGAACCATGTGCTCACTATCGCCCAGCATCCTATCTCCCCCTCATCTCGCATCTGCGGAAGATGCTCGCGAAAGCACAGAAGAAGAGCTACACGATCAGCGTCGGAAAACTGAATCCAGCGAAACTCGCAAACTTTCTGGAGATCGAGTGCTTCGTCCTCGTCGCATGCCCGGAGAATAGCTTGATCGAGGCTAAGGTTGGCCAAACGTACTGTCCTGCTCAAGACTGCCCTGAACACAGCTGGTGCAGGACTTCTTGCGTCCGATAGTAACACCCTATGAGTTAGAGATCGCACTGCGCGCGGAGCAGAGCTGGACTGGTCGGTATGTCTTGGACTTTGACAAAGTGCTCGCGGAATATAGTGTGCATGAGGAAGGCGAGTGCTGTTTTTTGCGTGAGCCACGCGGGCGTCTTTACACTTTCCTCAGATGGCTCGCCAAATCGCGACGACGAGGACCTCGACGAACCTGTCTTTTCGTTAGTGACAGGGAAGTACCGACGTGCGAAGCGTTACGGAGGTGCGTACCGGACACCACAAAACCTTGTCTGCCGGCTCACATTGGTCAATGCTCTGCCTTGTCAAGCCACAGCCTCCGCTGAACAGCAACTGGGCGACTCCTCTGCCGTCGTGCTCCGAAACCAGGACAACGCAGTGGCCGTGTTGGCGGACAGTGCAGCAGGTATGTTCACTTTCTGGTACAGCTTCAAGGATCACTGACCTCGCCCCCAGGGCAATTCCTCCAAGGTCGTACCTTCCGTGGGCTGGAGACAAGAATCGGTCGAGACGCGCCAAGTATTCTTGAGCAAGGTCGAAGTGGGATCGCGAGAGGCTATGCGGATGATCATCGAACGCAATAATGAATAAAACATGCTTGCTATAGTACTTTGTGGGCAGCGAGGTGGTGAGGTCTGAAGCAAGATATAGGAGCGGCAGGATAACGTGAGTAGAGCCTAGTCCGTCTGAATGAAGATACGACGGCCGTCTGCACCCCGTACTACGCCACGCGGAGGGCCTACGACGCCCTTAGTCGCGCCGTGGAGTGGCCAACGCACCATGAACCTTCATAGTGTGTCTCTTCCTCCCATCTTCCCTGCTCAAGACCGCGTCGCACCCAGGCACGTCACATTTCACCTCCGTCGTCCTCAGGTGCGCCGTGCAGATGTGTTTCGCGAGACTGCGCTTCTTCAGAGTGCCCCGGTGCCGGCAGTCTATCCAGAGGCAGTGGATCCTCTCGTCCGACTTCTCCCACTGCGTGCGATCCCCGGTGAAGTGGTGGTCCAGGAGGTGCCTCGCTACCCCTGCGTTCGTAGTGTCTTGGAGGACTATGCGGCAGTTGTTGAAAAGGCAACGCGTGCCGTCTATGGGGGCTGGTCCGTGCCTAAAGCGGTCTATATTCTACGTATAGAATTGTCAGCTCTGAGACGTCGTAGCATGCGGGGTTGACACACCTGAGCGCCATGACCTTCAATATACCTCGGCAGCGTACCCCAAAACCTATTCCCCACTGCATATGGGACGGCGGACGACGTGGTGGAGACAAAGGTGTGTATGTCACGTAAAATTCGGTCTGCTTCAGGTGGCAACGCCGTCGAGGAGCGGACCATCTCGGCGAACGACTCCAGGACGTAGACGTGTTCTGACTGAGGAGAGTTGAATGGGAGGGCAGGGGAGCCCTGTGGAAAGTTAGCTGAAAAATGTCGCTCATGCTCCGCGGGTTTTGGGGTGTCAAACGAGTAGGAGTACGTGGCGGCGCAGCCCGGGTCGACAAGAGTGTTGTCCTCGAACATGCTATCATTCCTTCCTAATCAATCCTCGTGACATCGAAAGAATGGGAATGAAAATACATACTATTCATAATTCAATCGAGTCCGGTCCATCCTTTTGCGGGGGTAGTTGTTCTCCCTGCGCGGCTTTGAGCCTGCATACTAAGAGGTTTATATACGTATCCCAGGAGAATATTGAGTATAGAGGCGGAAGACGCTGCTTCACCGTGCCGCGTACCGTTTGGGCATTGCCGTACAGCCGTTAAAGTTATAAGATGGCAATCCCCGTCTCAGTTGGACACCAAGTGTCTGCACAGGATGTGATATAGACGCGGAAAGGGGTAAGTAGATTCGATTTGGCAGGCGGCACCATCTGCCACCAGCGTCCGCCGCACATTCCCAGTACTATTTAGTGGCGGCATTTACCGGTGCTAGGCTGGCGTCTTCACGGACAACACTCCGGATGGTAGCCAAGCGCGTGCCAGCACCATGTACATGAGAGAAAACCACTATTGATTATGCACCTTCCTGCTTGCGAGGTCAGAAGAGACTCTAGAGACGCGGTGATTGCCGGTCCTCGAAGATATCAGCTTCCGTTTGAGAAACACGACTTTGACACGCTCTTCTGGGGAGCAATTGCAACCCCATGATGTCGATGAACGTGGGATCTCTGCGGATATGATTCCAATGGAAGGAGTATGTTCGGACGGTCCCGTGGAGGGTGGCCGACGCCAACGCAGATGAAGCACTGACAGTGGTTTCAACTGAACCCCAGCATGCTAAACTCCGGGTCAATTCTGTGAAGGACGCCAAGAGTGACGAGAGATTCTTGCCTCATACGGTGATGTGCGTCGCAGCAATTTCAACCGGAGACAACCACTGGCTCTGATAAATGAGTTCGTACAGGCATATGCCGACACCAATCTGTCATGGAGGAACAAATGACTCCGTACTTACCGTAATCCTCCAATTCCAGGCCTCGACGTACCATGGATGTGCTTATACATGGGCTTGAGCAGCACCTACAATTCTCGCAGTTATCAATGACAATCGTATAGCGCACCTAAAAACCGGGGCGACGTTCTACCAATCGAAGCTTCTACTGGATAAAGTTATCAGTCATTCTGCCGCCAACTCGTGAGAGGGTCCGCAAGTGGCAAAGGGTCGTTGATGCCTGACACATCATTTAGAAGACACTAGTCCGCGGCATAGTCCGGTAGCCGCGTGTATCTGGACATTGCATGGATGGATGCTGCGGCCGCTCAATGCCTTCTGGATGCATTAGTTCAGCATTGAATACAATACTAGTATTTGAGGGCTGATCCATGAGGTAACAGGGCCAGCGAACTTGCTAGAAATCCGTAACTTACGAGCGGTGAAATGCATATCGAGCCACTGACGGTTCCGAATATAGACGCGGTCAGTAACGGTTACGCCACCTCGTCTGATACTAGACTTTGTACACCAACTAATTATTGCGGAAATAACACAAAGATTGGAGCGGCTTTCGAAACTTGGACCGGCGCGGCAATTAAAGGTTTCAATGATGGCAAATAATTCTTTCAAGAGCCTGGCAGGCGGAGTGGAGCTGCACGGTACTCCTTGAATGCTGCTTTACGCAAGTGCAGTAATCTTCAGAGACTGCGAGAATGGAGCCTCGATTAAGTGCTTGGTTCGGTTGTACCTGCGACGCACGATGTCTGCCGACCGGAAGCAGTGAGGACAGAACCTTGGGCTAGCGTCTGCCCAGTGTCAAGACAGAGGATTGCGGCACGTACTTGAGTGACTGGGTGGTAAAAGAAATAAGGTTCATGAATCACTCGCATTGCCTTCAAGTACCCCAACATTACCGAGCCATATACACTGAAGTTTTAAGAAGAATCACGGACCCTTTGAGTGCGTTATTGTGCCGCGCTCCACAACACAGCACTTCTAGGCGCCATCCGAGATAACTCGCAGTAGCACCCAAGATATGCCTCGGAGCTCACTCTGGTGATTCACATGACACAACCGCACTTGTGGAAGTATCTCACCTGGCAAGTGCGGCCTTCGCGTTGACCACCGCGGCTTCGATGGCGGAAGGTACTGATAGGAAATGGCCGTCAGAATCGGCACGCGTATCAGGGATCCTGCGCATGGACTTACCACCAACAGTGACGACGTAAGATATATAGCGAGAACAAATGTACGAAGCGGCCGAAGACCAAAGTACGCTGCAGTGGGGCATCTCGCTTCACGCACTTATCCTCCTTTACACGATGCTTACCTCATAACGTGCTTTGCTAAACAATGCGAGGATGCTGCCAGACGATTGGCACGCAAACAGCCGCGGAGTAACCTGAATGCGTATCTTCTTGTATCCCCTTATAATTCGGCGGCAGAAGCTCTCGAGTAGACATACTTTCAGGATCGGAACTCGACCCTACCAACTGCACCGCCTGCGGACATATACACAACATCAAACACAAGTACCGCTTCGTTGACTACCTATCGCGAAATGCGGAGGGTCATTGTATTTTCCAGTCAGAAATCTGCGCACCTATTCCAGTGATATCCGCAATATGCCCTGCCAGAAATCTGGTAAAGGAGGACCGTGACGGTGGCCGAGTGAAGAGCCCCAAAACACATTGCGTTCCCACAAGTGTACATCATATCAATTTGCCGAACAAAATCAGGGTTCCATCGGAAATGACTCTACGACGAGAATAGCGGTACTAGGAGAGCTTCATGAGCCAGCACATTTATCGACAAAGATCTACGCACGCCCTACAACCTGCAACATAGCGCACAACTAGAACGTCAAATACGTTTTACAAGTCTGATACAAGCGGCCTAGAATATCGCTAGATAGTCAACAGTGTTACATCAGAGAACAAAGCAATGAGAAAGGTTCATACCGTCGGACGAACGTCGCGCAGACACGTCTTCCGGGACCTAGCCCCATCCGGCTCACGGCTGCTATAATGAGGAGATTGACTGTACAATCTCATCACTATAGCATACGGAGGCGATAGGATGGAGGACTTAAGCCTTCGCGTCAATGGAATTGAGGCCAGGGACGGTAAAGGTGTAAGGACTCGAGTCTCGGGCGGAGACATGGCTACGACTCCATTGAGCGACGAGCGCACATTTTCTGCCAGAAGCAGAGCCGGGGTCATCCGGGCTTGCCGCCCGGAATCGGGATCCGGCCCGCGACTGGCTGCTGCACCAGGCTCTGAGGCTGACCAGGCTGCACTGGCAGGACTCCCCAGTCAAGCGAGGGCTTGGACTTGACGTACTGGATTTAAACACAAATGAGCTGTAAGTATATCATAGGCCCGAATCTGGTCGCTCCATACCCTATTATTTAGGAGGACGACAAGCCTACGATGATGGCTGCCCACTGGCACCCGCAGGCTTTGGCTGCTGGCGTCATGCTTCATGTCGACATTTGCACAAACTATTACTAAAGTAGAGATATCCAAGCTTTGATCCAGGCAAAGTGAAGATATACAAGTTGTGTTCGGTATACATGCCCACTGCTTCGCAGCAGTAATGTCGAATCTTACTTAATTAGGGAGCGTCATAAACTACTTATATGTGGAGTCGTCACGCCTCGTGATTGTCACGGATGCGGTTGTGGCGGCTATTGTCGCGCCCCTTCTTGAACTCGAACAAACGCAGTCTACGACTCCCTATGGCCGGCACGTCCTGTGCAAGGACCAACACGTCTATCTGTATTAAATCTAAATGGGCTACCCGCTTCTCTGCTCGTACCAAGGGGACATAGGCTGACTCCCGATCCGTTGTCAGGGTCTTTCTAAGCCGAAACTAGTACGAACGCGTTCGTGTGATGTTCCAGAGCTGTTGGATAAAGTTCTGTATCAATTATGACTCACGCGAAAATCAAGGCGACTCAGTACTATCAAAGGGAACCTCATGAAGGAGAACACCTGTAACGCCCACAGCCTAATACGGCATGATACAAACTTCTTTCAGGGTGCTGATTGTCGACAAGGATGAGTGGACAACCTCATGTTCAAATAGAGAACAAGGCTCGACTCAGTATGGCTGACAATAGGTGCGGCTCACTGTTTTTCGGGCAACTCTTGACTTCGTCCTCGCCTGTAGCAACGACGCGATATCGGCAATCGACATTGATGATCGTGCGCCATATACTGCCAACCTACTTAGGTATGTTCTGTTTCGACGTAGCAGACGAAGCACTCATTGCTATTGCCATTTTCCTATGATGCTACTCTCCCCCACCATGCTACGCCACATATGCGCCACAGCCTGCCCATGCTACATTAGCAGAGGAACGCCAAGGTGAGTGGCCACTCTGGATGAAGCAACAGTGTAAGTTCGTGTTGCAGTTTCGTATGTTGGTGCCAGCTGTCATCAGGTGATAGATGGTGTGCATTAAGGCATCTACTCCACCTGCCGCCTCAGGATGATACGACTTGCACACCGCCAAAATTTGCCTGTGAGCTCAAGGAAAAACGCCGACCAGCTGAATTCGAAGTCCCGCAAGGACACGCATGCAAGTGCGCGCTTGATGATAGATCCGTCTAACCCATGACGATCTGCACTACTTGCCTTGCTGAGTAGCTGGAAGCATCCGCATTGAGACTCAGACGTGTGTGAAGGGTCAGGAGTGCGCCACCAAGCGCCTCCGCAGTGACATGAAGCACGTCCTCTCAACGGGGACAGCCCCGCCGTTGACTGGTCCACACCCGTCGAGCAGTCGGGAACCATGATGCAAGCTGATGGGGATGATGCGGCTCAGGTGAATATTCACTGCTCTCGACTCTCGATGTCAGCACACTCTTTCTGCAGCCATATCTCGACGTCGAGGATCTAAATGATTCACGACAAGCGTACAATCAACCCTCGAAGAGGTCGGCACACTCAGAACACCGAAACAGTTTTCAATCTCTGCATACGAGTGTATGAGCGATATTCTACTACCTGATCATCTCTTGAATGGTGCAGTTCCTCGGTAAGTGCTGCCACGCGATATCTTGTCGAAATCTGATATTCCCGTCGTCCTCAAGATACCGCTTTATCGCAGTCTATAGGCTCGATTCAGCCTCTCGAGACCCCATCAAATTTCAGTCCTCATACATAACCGGCGGTTTCGGTACTGCTGACCCGCCTGGTTTAGACTGGCTAGTGCGGGTGCAATGTTGACAAGCACTGTGCAAAAACGACCATCGGCTTCAGGCTGGCACGATAACCAGATTCCACGAAGCATCTATGAATTAGTATGAACGGATGCAAATGGCTTGTCATATGTAGCATTTGATACGGCAAGTACGTTCACAATTTAATCTGGTAAGTGCGCAATCTGATATTGTTGGTGGTACCATCACCCAATATTGATTAGCAACAAGCCCCGTCTCAGTGCACTAACGGCGATGGAGAGATATCGCAGTAGCGAGCCTGCGGACCCAGGCACCCAATTTTCTCCTTGCTCTAACGTCTCTGTGAGTGAGTGAAGGTCTGGCTGCACCCTAAACCGCACGGCTACGATGGGTAGGTTTGAAGTCCTTGCAATGAGGCGACGGGCGCTAACATGAATTGATGTGTTCTCCAAGGACCGGGCGAGGACCTGCGATCCCTTCAGGCACGAAGAGACGCCCGACTCGCTGTACTCCAATTATCATTCGCAATGACAGTCATGAAACCCGCGATCAATAAGTGCGGTTTGTATTAGTATGCCCCTAGTCTAAGTGGCGTCGATACCCGGACGTATCACACATCAACGGAATGGCTGTGCACTGACAGTCTTGCCCCATCATATATCTGTTTTCGAGGCCTGCTTCTCGCTGCACATCCCCCTCCCCATCATGCCGGGTTGGATGACCAGTGCGAAGGCTCCAATCGCGGGCGTAACGTTGGGATGTATTATTTATGGTGAGCACTTCTTCCACACTACGTGCACGAGATCGAGCTGATTGGTCTTTGTCGACGTGCAGGATTTGCGACATCTACGTTCGCAATGACGATCTGGGTCCTGAAGGATCGGCGGAAGATCCCTGTAAACACCGCAATGCTTACCCTCGCAACCGTGCTCTGGATTTTGTCCACGATGGTACGCACCATGGACATCTCTCCCCTTGTATGAATTCTGATCATTGGAAACGTGCACAGCGCGCCTGCACGGACATTGCGCAACTAGTCACGGCCTTCAACAACGTTAACTTGCAAATACCCACAGGTCCTTTCGACTATCTCCTTGATTTCAGCCACAGCCTATTTGTATTCGACCAGTGTCTTTATTATATCTCCACCATTATTGGAGATGCAGTCGTTGTGTGTATACATCTCAATGATCCGCTGTAAGCCTGACGAACGTCACCAGATTTTCAGATGTTATGTAGTCTGGAAGAAGTGGTACATCATCGCTTTCCCATGCCTAACATGTGTTGGCGCAATATGTCTGTACACCGTCGCGAGTCCTACTCGGTCATGTGTAACTGATCATGCTTGCGATTTCAGGCAGTTTCGCATGGGTAGAGTGGTGTTTCGCGAAGAATATCCCGTATATCAACTGGGTCCTCATGGCATTTGCCTTCACCCTGTCGACAAACCTGATTGCCACAGGTGCGCGACTTCCCCTTCTCGCTTCGTCCATCCCCCGTCTCACTTGCACCTTCCCGATAGGGCTCCTCGCATACCGCATCTGGTCAGTTGGCATGCAGACCTACCGGCACTTCGATTCGACCTACGCGAGGAGCCCCCTCCGTCCTATTCTACTCGTGATTGTCGAGTCTGGGATGGTCTATTCTGCCATGCTCACGATAGCCCTGATCACGATCATCCACGCGCCGAGCGTCGAATGGGTCGTGAATGGTTTGGTACGTCTCACCGTCCACTGAAGCCGGCCGTATATTTGACTCGTTGTTTACCTTTCAAGATGACCTCCCTCATTTCCCTCACTTTCAACATGGTCTTTGTTAGCATCGGTATGACCAAGAACCTCCAGAATTCCACGGCCACCCGTACGCCCGTACCCCTCAGTGTGGTCGTGTACCGCGACCGTACGCAAACAGAGGATGCCACTGAAACCGGCCCGTCTACGCTCAAAGTCAGTCAATTCGACCATGTCGACACGTATGTCTGACAGAACAATCCCTTAACTTTGATGGAGAGAGCGAAATGATGCTGTTGTACGATGATTGGACACTACCGATGTACAATCCCATACTATAAGTCTTGCTAAGCTGAGCGAGCCTTGTAGTAATTAAGTTAAAAGTGTATCTTATACCTAATACGAACAGTACACTGTACCGGCTAAAGCCCTGTTAGCCCTACCATTTGTGCCATGCTACGTCAGCCGCCGGAGGAGATATCATGAGGCTTGGCCTCTTCATATTGAGACTTGAGGTGCTCTGCAATTAATTGGCTTCGTCTTCGTTTGATGCTGATTATAGCAGGCTCCAGTGCCTAATGCGTGCATGCGGTCCGAGTCGATGACGATCATAGTACCATGTCCTCGTAGTAGTACTCGCGATTGTTTTCCTTCGGCCAGCGAAGTACCTCCCCAGCCTCACAATTCCGGCGCACAATGAGCACCAATATCACCCACCGCTTTGGTCTCTTGTGCTAGTAGACATATGTCACTGACAACACGGACACTACCACAGAAGGGCGCTGAGATGGCATGAGCTGATTGCATGTCGACGTCGCAGGACGAATATCGCCATTCGTGCAGACAATACAAACTTGATTTCCCAAGACTAAACACGAAGAAAATTACGTTATTGAAGAATTTGCATCGTAAGTCATGGCTTCGTGTACCGCGGCTGCGGCCCTATGCGTTGACCTGGCTTCTACGTCTGTTGAGTCAGAACTGGCTTAACAGTTCATCTCGTGATGCCGAAACGTCATAAACACATATGATACATATCGGAATAAAAAAAGATAACCTTGAAAAGCAGGGTTGCGACTAAAGTGAATAAGTATCTGTGTGGGGTGTTATGAAAGTTTACGCGCCGAGTTTGGTAGCGATGTGATCTTAGCGCTAGCGCTCATTGCCTAGAGGTTCATTCGACGGCCGACTCGGTGACGACTTTCAGCGACCTTCTTCCTCGCCATTCTGCACGTGTCTGAGGCTCAGCCTTGCAGCGACGATGCGAATTCACTACTACTGTTCTTTCACCACTACCAACTTCAAGCCGTAGCACTCCGGGATGACCAAGCTTCGGCTTCAGAGCTGTCATTGTCAAACAAGGCTGTCTATAGTGGACCTGATAGGCTCGTGACGACTGTCGCGCCGTCAAGGATCCAAAACACCAAAGGGCATCTTCTCCGAGAAGTCTGAAAGAACACTCGGCTGACATCCTCGGGTACCCTGAAGTGGCCATATGGGACGGCATCGTGAAGCGGGACTCTCACTTCGCCACCACCAGGTGGTGACACGGTCTCACTGCGTACGCTCAGCTCTTGACTGTTAGTGAACCCCTCGGTGAGGTTGCCGCGGGGAGCTGGCGAGGCCGCATTACGCACAGCGCCGATCAGTACAACCGGGGCATCCCTACAGAGTACACCGAGTCGCGCTTCGAGGTACAGTCTGCCACCTCGTCCCTCTAAATCTCTACATCTCTCGACTTCGCGCCCATGCCGCTCCAGGAGTCTCTCCCGCCTATCTGCGACCTGCTGAATTTAGTGAAGCACATCGAACAGCAAACGTTAGCGTCCGTCGCGAGGCCGGAGCTTCCGCAGCTCACCGCTTGGAACGAAGACATCCTAGTCTGCGGCGTGTCGTGTGCGCTGTTGGGTACGTCCGCTTCGGGTAAGTATTGGTGTTGCGACGGAGGATGGTTATGTTCTCGAGAAAGCACTGAATTACATCGAAATGACGTCCACCTTCGATTGCATTCTTGGCTCGTATTACGCAGCCATTCTAGATCTATGTGCACTTCGCTGAATCAACCGCACAGTATATGTAGGGGCAATGGTGAGCCTGGCGGGTGGCGATGCGCGCTGCGTACATTGGACTCATCACGATGACGTTGATTTGCTTCTCTCTCATAGATCACCGCCTGCTTTCGGATAGATTATTGTCTGGCATGAATAATCCACGAGGCGACGGACGCTGCAGCAGGGACTGACAACATGATGGAAGGAGCGACGGCTCTTAGAAGGTTCGCTTCGGGTGCCGCAATGACTAAGTGACGACTTTTAGCACGGGGATCTCGGACAGGGGCTTAGAAGACAGTGAGTACATCTTAAGCTCGACAAAGCCATGTGCTGCTCTGATTCATTCCATACATCTGCCAGCATTGCTCTACGAGTGTGATCGCTGCGAACCGTCCTGTCGAGTCGCAAATACCCAAGAAGCATCGCGCGAGGATCGGACAGGTGAGTTATGGATCATACCAGAAGGGCTCGGCTCTCATTCCCGGCATCACATTTATAAGGAGGGCGCTGCTGCTACACGGCAGTCCTGTCACCTGAATGCGAGGAGGCGGCCTGGCGCGCGATCTGTGTTGGTCCGGACTGCCGGGGACGATGCAAGACAAGTTCGAGCCATACGCTGTGGCGCAGGTACCTCGCGCCTAAGTAGCGCGCGACCTATAGGATTGGCGGGCGGCCAGATTACAAGGATGCGCCGTGGACAGCATTGTCGCTTTTACACCACCAATTCTTGACGTGCTGATTGGCAGCATTGACACCAAGAGGTCTTCCTCGGAGCGCTGGGCGAAGGCGGGTAGGACACACGTACGCCGTATGGCCGGGGACTGAGATGTGTGTCTCTCTGGACTACATTTCCGTATACTCATTTGCGCAGTCAGAGGTTAAATTGGAATCGCTTCTCAATCTCAGTCAAGTCGATATGACGAGAAGCAGCGGGACAACATGCCTCAAACAACTTACACTCAGAAGATTGACTACGTTGGATCATCCATCAATTGACGGTCAGTTGGTAATTTTCTTACGGCGTGGCGTCGGCTTTCCTTCTGCGGCGACGAACTGTCGCCTCCACGATTTATAGGCGTGCCCTTGCTGCCCCCTCCACTCGTCTGCTGCTCTGCCCGCCATGGCTGCACTGGACTCCACTCTTGGTTGCGTGTTCATTGGAGTTGTTGTCTCCGTTTCGTATGTTCATAACGAGGTGCTCGCCCTGGCTTCAGCTCACGCAGTAACCAGGTTTTATGGCTGTACTCTTGCTCAGATTGTATATTATGCCTGCCACTACGCACAAGATCGAAGGATCGTCAAAGCATTTGTAATGTCCAACAGCCCGCACTATGCCTGCCGCTGATGAAAGGGTTCTCAGGTCTTTCTCTTGTGGTATGATCACCTCACATGATTGTGCCCTGGTCCTAACGATTTCCCCAGGACCCTGGATACGGTATCTACAACACTCCACATCACAGTGCGTTGAATGATGCCTACGAGATCTATCCCATTGTGATAGTCCAGCGACTTATTCCCTAGTTTCTCTGGACCTTCGTCGTATCATGGCACGGGAACACTCAAAAGATACGCACCTATCCTGGGTAAGCAACTAAGTTCTCGCCGTTAGATCCGCTGAATGATAGGCCCTATATATATTAGCTCTGGTATTGTGAGGAATGTTTACTACTGTAGGATTTGGCGAATTTACTTTGCTACGTGTGCAAAAAGGCGGGGTTTATTGTTGTGGTGCGCTCATTTCTTCGGTCACAATTTGAACGTTAATGATGACACGGATTCTCAGCTTGTTATAACCCTCATAGTGCAACTGTAAGGAACTCATTCCCCTATGCGACACAGGCTGACGGCTATAAGGGGAAGCAGCTACTACACTCGGGTCATCTGGAAACGTATGCACTACCGTGAGCGATGACAAGCAACGGACTGATCTATCTGCAGTCATCAGTCGCAAGTTATGCAAGCTTCTCATAGGCTCCCTATTGGTGAGTAAGAAAATACGAGTATGCTGGGTTACGGTCACTCAACTCAACATCCTGATTGCCACAGATGGCAATGTCGCTCATTTCGTTCTGTCAGTGACCATCATCTCGCTTTCATAATTTGCTCATCATTACATGGGTGTGTATAGCTTTCGGAATAGGTACGTGGCGTTCAACTCGTCCACCATCATGCCGAGACAATAACATATGGTCTACTGTAGGTTTGTTCTATCAAGAGTACAACTCTCGCTGTCGTAAACTACACAGACACTGTTGATCTGTTTGAGTAGGATCCGACACCCATATATTCCCAACGTTCTTCATGATGTCTCGTCCGAGGTAAGGGCTTTTGATGCGAGATCTGCATAATACTGATTAAGTACAGGTCTCTGGGACTGCACAGCCGCTCATAGCCACGATCGCCGACGTCTGTATCACAGTTACATTGTCATTACTGTTGCAGAGTAAGCGTAAAAGTACCATCTTTGAACGGTACGCAGTGAGGTATAATGGTCTGTACACGAGCATGACGACGAAAATCGGACAGGACGAACAACCTCATCAATACTTTGACGGTGTGGGCGATTAATCGGGGTGTTCTGACAGCGTATGTCGACTGTCGTTTACTAATAACTCGGGATGGGATCGGTAATTGCTGAATGTATTCAGTGCATTACAAGCATCCGACGCAATCACCGTGAGTTTTCCTCCCATCATTTACTCAAGCTACACCCTCATTGACCTGAAACATAGTACATTGATGTGAAAACCTCAGGATATTACTCGTTCATCTTCCATGTTGCTGCTGGCAAAGGTGAGTGTTGCGTGAGGCGTTCCACAAATGAAATAGCTCAATATGAATTGTGGCATAGCATATGTGAATTCGGCTCTTGCAACGTGCGGTTTCTCTTGATAGCTCGGATCTGATTCACCCTGATCACTCGTACAGGTTGAATGCCCGGGATCACATCAGAAATAGCGGATGCGCCGATGATGGGGAAGAATTGACACTCAACACGCGAGCGATTCATCTTGAAACCTGCGGTGAAGTTTAGGACGCGTTTGGGTTACTAGTATTGCATCGAGACGGTTAGTTTCTAAGACATTATCAGGGCCGTGCCAGTGTACACTGTCAAGTATCACATGCAGTCTTCAAGTTATAAAATACTGCTGTTGATTGGTTGGTGCGCGTGGAGCATAAACGAGCGACTGGTGGGGATCAATGTAGACGTCTCTGGTTCGGGCACTCTACTGAAGCCCAGAGGCACGTATGAGCTACTCCGCAGCCTTTGATCTGGGCTTAATCTTGCAATGGAATCTCGTTGGACGGCTATGAGTTAGTCAAGTGCCGTTCTGCATCATTCAACAAGCCGTTCAGGGATGTATGAGATCGGCTACCAGATGCATTCACAAGACTCCCGCAGTACGCCGAGTTGATCGTCACATCAGCGTGCCCTAGCATCGGAAGGATCAAAGACTGTAAGCACAGTGGCAGCGAAGATGAATACTGTGCCATCCGCGAGACGTAGCAGGACATATTCTGAAGGAGAGGGGTCAGCTTTCGCACATCAGGCACTTACTGGATGTGATATGTTTGACGTACCTGGGTCCATACCTGAAGGCAAATCCACGCGAGTCTGCATTGAGTTCACGTTTGTCCTTCCTATCGAGCTGGACGAGGTATCGTTCCGGAAGTGGCTCATATGGGTTGGGGTAGATGGATGTATCGCTAATGGTATTATCCCCAACAGTCTCAGTGACCCTCTGGCCGGGAGGTCAGATGCTCTCTCGGAAAGCTGGGATAACGAAGTGTACAGACCCCTTGGTCTTGAACACCTCATGTAGTTCATTGCAGCCTCTCATCAAGTTCTCGCGTGCTCGCTGCGCAAAAGACCTTAAAGCCAGACCGGAACACGTCGCACTACGGGTACGCCGGTCAGCCCACTAGCACACTCAGACATTATTGCAGCCGTCAAGCAACAGAGCTCCAGTGGGGCGCACTCACGTAATGGGAGTAAATCAACCAGAAACACGGTACCAGGCGCAGTCACTTGTGCAGACTCACCGTTTAGTCTGATCGGGTGACCAAAGATGAATTGGGAACATGTCAGTTTCAGCTTGACTTCAATATCACTGCATGTGAGTTACGAACCATATGATTTGGCCCATTGTGCGAAAAGAGCCAAGAACGTTCCGCCGGTATCTGCCAGTGAAGTGCATTGCGGAGAAGAGGCACGCCGGGCGGTCCAGGTGGCACGCATGTGCGATGGTGTGCACTGGTCCAACGCTTGATGGATAAAAGGAGTGAACACGAGCGCCAGGAGGGTGGCGATGGAACGGAGGTGTTCGTGCAGCATTGTTCCACTTTGCAGGCTTCTGCCCGCTGCCTACGATGCGTCCGGCGACATTAATAGCGCGCGCAAGGGTCAACCATAACCATCCCTGCAGGAAGTGCTGCGATGGTGAGTGAAGTAGATGTCAGCAACACGGATGCACGAAGTAAATCAACGGCAATAAGCCATGTACCTACATGTCGAAACGGACACGGTGACGAAGACATTCATGCCGTCAGCCCAATCAGACTGTATTGTCAGAAAATGAAGACAAGCTCGTGAGTACGTCGGAACTCCCCGAAAGACCCTCTGGTACGAACAACTCGCTGCATCCGCCTGGACGACCGAGAGGAGGAGGCCTGATCCGCTACGCATCCCACTCGCCGGTTCTGTGTACAGCATGCGAACCTCAAGGTTAGTGGGCCATTACACCTGCAGTAGGCACTATCATCGCTGGGCCGAGACCAACCACTTAAGCGACGAAACACAATGAGAGTGCAGCATTAGGTCCAACAATAAATAGCAGACATCCATCTCCGTACCAAAAGAGCTCCGGGGCACCACCACCCAGACAGACCACAGCGCCCGAGTCATCCCCCACTCAACCGAAGTTTTAGCCCTCATGGCATTCGCAGCACACCCCCACCCCTCCCACGCCGCGGCAGGCAAGCCACCAAGCCACCAAGCCCGCGCGCACGCTCACACCGTCACCCTGCCCGCGATCAGGTCCGCGGCGCGCTCCGCGAGCGCGATCACGACCGCACACGTGTGGCCCGAGACCTGCGCGGGGAACACGGACGCGTCGACGACGCGCAGGCCCGCGACGCCGTGCACGCGGAGCTCCGGGTCGACCGCGCTCGTCGCGGGGTCCGTGCCCATCCGCACCGTGCACGTCTGCCAGCCAGACAAAACGGGAAAACGCGGGCGTGGGTCAGCTAGTGCGGGCGGGAGCGGGGAGGAGAGCGGGGGACGCACCGGGTGCCACGCGCTCTGCGCGTTCGCGCGCACGAGCGTCTTCAGCTCCTCGTCCGTGACCTACACTCAGGAACGTCAGCGCGAGCGCGAGCCCCAGCTTCGGGGCGCGAGGGTGCGAGGGAGCGCGACGACGACGCACCGTGTCGGGGTCGACCTTGGTCGCCCAGTACGGGTCGAAGCCGTCCTGCGCGTCGTGCGCGTACGGCTGGAAGCACGACGCGAGCGGCTCCGTCTGCGCGAGGCGCAGCACGAGGCGCATGCCCTTCACGAGCACGTTCATGTCGTTCTCCGAGCGGAGGTAGCTGGCAGACAGACCCAAGGTGAGCCTCTCCGCGCGCACACGCGTATCACATATATGGCCGACTCACTTCGCGTCGATGAGCGGCTTGTCCCACGCGGACGCGGACCGGAGCGTGATCGCGCCGTTGCTCTCCGGGTGGAGGAGGATCGCGCCCTGCCAAAGCGCGCGGGGTCAGCGAGAGCAGCAGCGCGGGGGGAGAGGGGAACGGCGGAGCGGACGCACGATGGTGACGCCCTCGACGTCCGAGGGCGGGACGAGGAAGCCGGTGTTGACGCGGATGATGGTCATCGGGCAGAACACGACCTCGAGGTCGGGCGCGGCGGGGCCGGAGCTGTTCACGGCCGTCGGCGTCGGCGCCTCGCCCTCGCGCGCGTACGGGAGCCTGCCGCGCCCGACGAGCCGGTCAGCGAGTCCTCGGCGGGGGAGGGGGGGTAGCAGAAACGGCGCACCTGTCGTCGTCGGAGCGCACGAAGAGCGCCGCCTCCGTGGGCGGGACGGACATCGGGCCGCCGCCGGTGACGAGCCAGCGGACGAGCGCGGAGATGGCGGTGAGGGGCCGGTTCAGCGCGTCGAGCGTCATGCCCTGCTTTGCCCTGAAGATCATCGAGCCCGAGTTCACGTGCTGCCCACCGCACCGCACCGCACCCAACACAACAACCGCAACCGCAACCGCAACCACAGCACAACACGTCAGCATACGACGTCTCGCAACGGGCGGAGGCACAGACGCACCTCGCTGAGGTGCTGCCCGACGTGCGGCGCGTCGCGCACGACGCGGATGCCGAGCGCGGAGAGGTGCGCCGCGGGGCCGACGCCGGAGAGCATGAGCAGCTGCGGCGAGGCGATCGCGCCCGCGGCGAGCACGACCTCGCGCGCCGCCGCGACGCCGAACTGCGGGCCGCCCCGCGCCGCCGCAACGCGCACGCCCGCCGCGCGCGGCTCCGCGCCCTCGCCCGCAGAGGTGAAGAGGATCTGCTCCGCGACGGCCTTGACGGCGACGGTCAGGTTCGGGCGGCGCAGGACTTCGGCAGTCAAGTAGGCCGCGGCGGCGGAGCTGCCTGTGGCGGGCGTGAGCGATGGGATCTGGGAGGGGTGGAGCGGACGTACGCTCGCCCCTTTCGTCGATGAAGGTCATGAAGGGGCCCGCGCCGACGGTGCCCTCGGCGGTCGTGAGGTCCCTAGGAGACGCGTCAGCGGCGGCTCGCGCGCGGGACGAGAACTCAGACTGGAGGGGGCACGTACGGCTTGCGCGGGATCCCGACGCGCTCCGCCGCCTCGATGAACCGCGTGGAGATGGTCTGCGGCGCGGTGAGTCTCGCGGCGGACACACGCACACATGAGGGGAACGGAGCGGCGCACCGTGATGGGGAAGCTGTGGACCTTCCAGCGCCCGGAGCGGCCGTGCGCGGCGGTGTCGACGGGCGCGTGCGGGTCGGAGACGACGGTCTCGGATTTGGTGAAGTACCTGTCGCGCGCGGTGAGCGTGAGCGTGAGCGGAGACGGGGCGCGGAGGGGCGGGCGGCTCACTTCTGCATGGTGTCGTAGCCCCAGCCCTCGCCCCCTCGCCTGACCCAGTTGTCGAAGTCTACATAGGGTCAGTGGAGGAACGATGAGTGTGAGCGCGCGAGGGCCTTGCCTTGTGGATCGGCCCTGTGGTACACGAGCGCGTTCAGCCCGCTGGAGGGGGGGGGGAAGGGGGGAAGTCAGAATAGAGTCAGGGGCGGTGGTGTGGATGGGACTGGCGGACCTCGTGCCTCCGAGCATCTTCCCCCTCGCCCACGAGAGCGAGCGACCGTCCATGCCGGGCTGCGACCTGTGGATGATGCACGGTGAGCAGAGGAGGGAGGCGGCGCCACGCGCGACGGGCCGTACGTGGTCTCGTAGTCCCAGTCGCACTCGCTTTGCAGCAGCTTGGAGAAGCCGAGCGGCATGCGGCTCATCAGCTGGCCTTCATGGCTGGACGCGACGCGACGCGCAGCGTGAGCGAGGTGCACTGCTGCTGAGACGGAGCAGGCGAGACGCACCTCGGGCCGGCCTCCAGGACGAGCACGGTAACGTGCGGGTCCTCCGACAGCCGGGAGGCGAGGACGCACCCCGCGGTGCCTGCCAGACAGCGCAGTGAGACGGTCAGCTTCGCGGAGAGTGCGCGCAGGACGCACCCCCGCCAACGATGACATAGTCATACGACTTCCAGTGGGCCTGTGGGGTGTCGTTCGGAGCGCCCGCAGGCAGCGGCGTCGCGTACAGCTCCGGGTTGTCCACCGTCGACTTCGAGGACGAGGCTCCCATGATGAGTGGTCGCAAGCAGGGGGTGGAGGGCGTGAAGGGGGTGCGGTGGGGAGCCGCTGCTGGGGAGCAGAAGGCGCGGTGAGCGGACGATGTAGTATGCGGCGGGCGGGCGGTCGAGGAGGCGCGGCGTGACGCGGGAAGACGAGTCGCGCTGCACCTGGAGCGGTCTGCGCACTGGCGGTGGATCCGGACAGCGCTGAGTCGCAGTGGCTCGCCGCATTCGTGCGCGCGCTGAGCTGGGCGCTCCGTCTCTCCGCCCGGCGCTCACAATCAGCGTCCTTCCATTCTCGGCAAAGGACTTACATCAGCCGGCCGCCATCGGCCTTGTGGAATATTATGTAATGATGCTGCTGCAGCCTGGACCTGACCACGAATGGTCGCTGCAATCGTGCCTTGCAGCTCGCACCGTTCGTGCCCCCATCCTCGTGCTTGCATGTCGATGGGGAATCGAAGCGTGATGAAAAAGATGTGCAGGCATTCGGAGGTGATCATGATGGACCGTACTAGCGCCATTATTCTGCGCTGCTCGGTGAAACTCGTGCGTAAATCACTCGTTCAAGCTCTCACCCGCCGGAGAGATCAAGGGGCCCAATGGCACGATCATGACACGATTGTAATCGGGCCTAGTTGATCGCACAGCAATGGCGCATCCCACCACACCCGAATGGCGACTTCAGCTTCGGTCTGCCAGTATCATTCTCCGTTGGCCCTTCTGCCAAATCGCTGTCTTTGCCCATCGACTAATCGCAAACAACCTGCGCGTGGGGATGCGGCGACAGGCTAGTGGCCTCTACTAGCACGACCGACGTGCGCTCCCAAACTGGTGGATCGGCTAGTTCGGATAGGCTCCTTGGAATCGCTCACGCACAGGATGAAATCACATGTCACGTCCATTCGCCATAGTAAGCACGCTGGCCGGCATCTTCGATCCTGCTTGGGTCCCCGTGCCAACCACGTCCGAACGGGTCAGTGCCCTGCAGCCCTCCCACATATAATTAGACTCATTGGCACTCACACTTGCACCGTAGCTCAGCGCAGCCCCCGTCTGCCATGCTCGGGCGCCGCGACCGCGACCGCGACCCCGTCTCACCTGTCCCGCTTCTCCCGTCAGGCATCACGCCGGTGCTCGCATCCCAAAACATCGGCGCGCGCCTTTTCCCGCCCGACGAGCACGGTAGCAGCGGGCTTCCCGAGCGTTCCCCGAGTCCGCCGGCAACGCCATCTTCTGATGTGTGACGCGCGACGCGCGACGCGATACGATCCCGATCTTCTATAGCCAGATCTCGCGCCAGGCAGCCTCTAGTAGCTCGGCGTCGGACGCTCGCCCGCAGGAGGCGGGCACAGATAGCACCCGGAGCGCACCCGTCTGCTGCCTCGCCATGCACGACCTTCCCTCCCCTCTAGCTCGTGATCCAGGGTGCCCGGAAATCTGCAGAGTTATCGCTGTGATGCCATCCCCGGACGATCTGAGCGTCGAACCAGGTCGAACCGCGCTGCGGGCTCGGAGCGCCAGATCCGAGTCTGTCTGATCATGACGGGACCTGGCATGGACAGGGTGCGCGCGCTACGACTCTTGACACGCGTCGGGGACGGCTCGGTACGTCGCCATCCAGCCATTGGAGGAATGCTCAGCGCAGAGTTTGTTCGCTCCTCCGACCGACTCGGGGGCGATATCACCCGTCAGCGCTTCAGCCGTCAGCCCCCACCACCCGATCACAACAGCGGGTACCGGGGAGCTGCACTGAGATGCAAAAAGCGTTTTCGTTCGATACTACTTACAGAACTTATCATGGGACTAAGTATTCACTCGCCGTACAATAATAATAAGCCGACAGATTAGATAACAAACCCTACGCAGACCCTAACCCCCCACTCAGGCATCCAGCCCGGCAGACGCGACGAGCTGCTCCATCGCCTTCGACCTCGGCGCGATCTTGCACCGGAACGCTGGGGGCCGGCTGTAACGTCGAGTTAGTAGGCCCTGCGAGAGAGAGAGAGAGAGGGGAGCTGTGGGGGGACGCACGACATGAGGCTGCCGACGCACTCCGTGCGGGTCGTGGCGGGGCCCTCCGCGGTGACGGCGTCGGAGACGTCGAACGCGGCCAGGACATTCGCGACGAGGATGAACAGCATGTCGTCCGCGATGATCCGGCCCGGACAGATCCTGCGCCAGGCCCCAGCATACATACACGTCAGCGTCCACACATCCCGGGGTACGGGGGGGGTGCGCACCTGCGCCCGTACCCGAACGCGAACGCGCGCGGGTCGGGATTGAGCGTCTCGCCGTCGTCCGCCTTCTGCGCCGCCGGCGCGAGGTAGCGTTCCGGGAGCGGCTCGTGTGGGTCCGGGTACAGCGCCGGGTCGTGCAGGATCGCCCTGGGGGGGAGGGGAAGGGGGTGGGTGCGCGCTGCTCAGCCCTCTGGTCTCCGCGTCGCCTGCGCGTGCGTACTGCACTCACCACGTGTTCGCGACGATGGTCGCGCCCTTCGGGATCGTGTACCCCGCGTACTCGTCGTCCTCCATCACGCTGTGCGGCACGCCTGCGCACGGGCGCGCTTAGTTAGTGCACCGCGCGGTGGGCGCAGGGAGGGCGCACTCACCGAGCGGCCCGACGGGGTTCCAGCGATAAAGCTCCTTCACGAGCGCCTCGGTGTAGGGCAGGTCCTTGCGGTCGCTGCACCGCGGGAGGCGCGCGGGCCCGACGACTTCGTCGAGCTCGGCCTGCGCGCGCCGCTGGAGCTCGGGGTAGAGCGCCATCATGAAGAAGAAGGACTCGATCGTCGCGATCGACTGGCCAGGGTTGTGTCAAGCAGCGCAGCGTGACGCGTGGGACTGGAGACGCACCGTTTCCGCGCCGGCTGGGACGAGTTGTGGGCGGTCAGGACGGGACGGGAACCGATGCGGGAAGGGGGCTCGCTCACCAGCCTGGAGATGGCTCGTCGTCATTCGCTGCACGTCTTCTTCCTCGGGCGTCGGATTAGGGTTCCGCTCGATGATGGTCGTCGTGAACGACGGCGGTGCTACGCCGCGGGCCTGTGCCATCGCAGCCACTCATTCAGCCGCATAGCCGTGAAGGCGGAAGGATCATACGGACCACCTGGCCCTTGACCATGTCGTACGGCTCGTCGCGGCTGCGCAGGAGGTTCGCGCGCGCGCGCTTCGCGAGCGCCTTGAAGCCCGTTCCGGGGACCCAGTCGGGGACATGGCGCACTGCAAGGGTCCAGAGATTGCATGTCAGCGCTCGGGGTCCGCACGACTCCACCGGGTGCGCGTGCTCACGGAAGGGCAGCAGATCGACGAGGTACGCGTTCCCAGGCGCCGTGACGTGCGAGAACTCCTCGTTCACGGTCTCGACGACCTGCGCGAGCGGGGCGGAGAGGTTCGGGAGGTCGTAGCCGTGCGTGATCTTCCAGACCACGCTCATGACATACCTGGCGCGCGCGTCAGCGGCGGTGCTGGGGCGGCGAGAGCGGCCCGCGGGACGCACCATCGGATGTGCTCGTAGAACTTCTCGGGCTCGTTCATGAGCCGCGGGAGAAGGAGCAGCGTCTGGCCTTCCTGGAGGGCGTTCACCTCGGGCAGGATGCGCGGAGAGATGAGCGACGAGATGATCTTCCTGCTTTCCTTCAGGCGGCTGCCGTACCGGCACATCACCGTGAAGTCCGCGTAGCCGATCCTGCGCGCGGTCAGGCTTGGTGGTATCGTAGGAGTCGCGAAGGACTCACATCTCCCCCGCGAGGACACTGCGCGGGCGGTCAGAGTATATGGCGCTCCGTTTCTCGAGGAGGTCGAACACGGCCGTCTTCGAGTTCAGAACCACGACGGAGCGACCGAAGGCCGAGAAGTGCATGACATCACCTGAAGTCGGGCGATTATACGGGGTCTGTTCCCACCACTGCTGAACGCGATGCACGCACCGTATGTCTTTGACCACCGCGAGAACGCGAGCCACGACTTCTCTATGGGGATCTGGAGGGCGTTGCCCAGGATGGGCAGGCCCGCCGGCCCCGGCGGGAGGCGTTTATGATTGCGTCGGCTGTCCCATAGCTTGAACGAGAGGAAGGGGACGAGAAGGAGTGCGAGGCCGACGAGGAAGGGATGTGCCATGATCTCGAAGTGAAAGTTCCGACGGGCGCGATGCGTAGTAAGTGTGCAAAAGGATCCCAAGAACGCTCAGAGCATGTCAGGACGCACGACAGATAGGACGATGGGCCCCGGGAGCCCGGTGCAGTGCTATATCAATATTAAGATTACATAGCCGTGCGAGCGGGACGGTGGAACACGGCCTTGCAATCGCGAGGTGCATCTCCATCTGAGAGGGCCTAGGGGAACCAGGGACGTGGTCTGGTCCATTGGTGAAGCCATCCAAAGACCAATTGACGACAAAGTGGCTCGTTTGGCGAATTGTGCGCCGAGTCGATTCCGTTGTCGTTATGGGCGACGGTTCGGGCCAAGGGTCGCGCCGACGGTTTCAGTCTGAGCGCTAGTATCGAATCAGCTGCATAAGCATATTGACGTCACGCGAACCGCCATCACGCCTGTCACCGTCACCGCGCTGGCAATCTTGATCAAAACTTCCACTGACTAGCGCTGTCGATGGAAGTTTGCCCATCATTGTACTTGTACTTAGTGTGTGACAATCTGGTAAGTAGGCTCCTGCCAACCATTTTGCCGCTTTGTGAATCATGTTTCGTTCCCGCAGCAATGCCGCTGCGCCGTGGTCGGAACAGGAGGACTCGTCTCTCGGAGCGTCGGCCACCCAAACCGCAAAATGCATGACGCGGCTACCGATTACGGTTAATTAACGCTATCATTATGCCACGCAGGGGCGAAGAACAGGATTGGTGTGCGCCCGCTGCCATGCGCTTAGCAGATAGTACACGCTGCCCGAGGCGATGTCTGCTATACTTAAGCCGCTTGGGTCGGGTCGGTGTTCATCCCGAGATGCTTCACAGAGACGCCGCCGCCCTGCGCCATGAGCTCGTCGATACCCCAGCCGTCCTCGCTGGCGGGAGCTTCGCGCTGTCCTCGTTCATGTCGTATGTCGCGTTTGGGACGATAGACTGGAGACCCGTGAGTGGAGGCCGCTTGGACGGAGTTGCTACGTTCTGACACTTGCGGTGAGGTCGCCATCTGCGCGCTCTCGGATTACATTGCGATCGGGCTGGACCACTACCTTGAACACAGAGCCGTAGCGAGAGCAGACGATGCACTCCCTGTCCGCAGCTCGACCGTCTTCCGAGTGGCAAAAGGTTTGCTCGCCGCCTCAGCAGTACTCCTGTTGGCCGTCCTCCTCTCCTGTCCTCCGAGGACATGGTTCGAAATCGCAGTATGCTTCGGACCGGCATTCGTTTGGGACGTTGACGTTTCTCGTTATGTGAGAAGATGGGTCGGCACCAGCCCTGTGAGTGGGACTGCCTCGAGCGACGCGAAAGGTACCCGGCGCAGGATTTGGAGTGTCAAGCGAATACCTGGTGTCAAGGCTCTGCTCGTGGGGTTCATCCGAGTGTAATATCCCTATCCCACTCCCGTCATGACGTCGACTGACGGGTAGGTCTCAGCTATGGCACATATGCCATCATCCGATCCTGTATGGATCCGAGTTCGCCCTCGGCGCAATCCCACTCAGACGCATGGACGCGGGCACAATTCTTCCTCTGGTCGGTTGTCGACAGGACCTGTCACGCGGTACGCACGCCCTCTTTCCGATATCTCGGGTGCTCGGGCTCTGACTTGCGACGCACAGGTAATGGAAGACATCCGTGATTTCCCAGACGACTTGCGGAACGGAATACCTACCATTCCTGTCCTCCTCCACTCTGTCTCACGGTCGAAGTGGGTTCTCTCGTTCATCCACACTATCACATTCATGGCCTATCATCACAATCCCTACATCGCGTTGTCCACCGTATACGCCGTCGCACTCGTTTGGCTGTTAGACCACAGGAGTTCGCGAGCACTCTATCACCTTAGCTACCACTCGCAGACTATTGCCTTTGCCGCTTACGGACTTCAGCAACTCTACAGCAGGATGTAATATCATTGGTTAATGTAGACACACGGTAGCTTTAACTTATCTTATATATCACTGTATCAGATTCTTTGCTACGTAACAAATGTATTTCCTCAGCGGCTAATGCGAGTTCTCCGATACAAGTGGCTAACTGTGGGAATTGCTTTCTGATAAGTTACCTATGCAGGTCTGACGTCGCGCAGCTATGCTCAGGCTCGACCGGCTTCTGAGTGTCTGACACGTCTTTTCCTCTGTCGCTATCACGAACTTCACTGTAGGGCGATGCAGCGCTCCTGTGTCATCCCAGCGTGGGTAAGGCTTGAATTAGCGTTGCTGGCTGTAGCCGGAAAACACACGACTCAAGTGTCGCACACAAGTATATCGTCTGCAGTGACGGTCTACTACGCTATGCCAGACTCATCTCTACCAACAGCCATGTCAGATCGTTGGCAAGTGTAGCGCATAACCTTTGATAGATATTGGAGATGTCTGGGAACCCCTCCGGGGGCTCTCATGCGTCGTCGTGGACGTATCGCCGAGTCGGTCACCGATACGACAGCCGTGGCGCAGACTCGAGTCGAAGATCGTCAGACTGTTTCTCGTATGGCACGAGAGAGAGAGAGAGCAGACGCATTGCGATTTCGCAGACGAGGTACGAACCTCAGAAGTTGGATGGGTGCCATTTGACTGATGATGCGGATGCTAATAGACGATCCACATATGGGAGCAGGGCACGCGGCGCTTGAACATGACGGCCGTCACCCCGCCGCTGTAACTGAAGATTGCCATTCCCGGTCATTCCACATGTATCAGTCACATCGTCTTCGCCGCATGCATTGATATGTGCTCCATACTGTACAGCATGTTGGCCATCTGGCTGTGATTGATCGAGACTTCATAGTCTCACTGTCTCAGCGATGTGGGCACGTCTTCTCTTCGACCGTTCGCCTAGCCTGAGCTAGAAGTACCACGAGGGCTTCGAGGAACCAGAAGCGAGTCGACCAACGACATATCATCTCGGACGCCGACCACTTATCTGGCTCCTCGGTGCAGGATCCTCCTACTGCCTTGATCGGTCAATTGTCGGCCAGCCAACTGCCAACCCACAGAAGTGCTATCTTGGCCCCCACGCGACACTTGGTCCGACGCCGCAGGGGCTCAAAAGTACTGCTAGTAAGGTACCCCCTGCCCCGCTCAGGCTCGCGCCCGCCTGCTACCCGCGATGACTTCTTTCGATACTTCGCTCGGCTGTTTCTTCATTGGTATCATTCTCTCCACTCTGTATGTGTGGCACCTACTCAGTCATGTCGCGCGAGCTAATGTCGCCCACAGTTTCTACGGGTGTACTTTAGGGCAAGTTGTGTATTATGCTCGTCACTACAAGGAGGATCGCTGGTTGTTCAAGGGCTTCGTGAGTATCATTCCGTACAGCATTATCACTGGTCCTCAGTATCTTGGCAGGTGTTTTCTCTTTGGTATACTCCTCCGCTATAAGACAACTAGGGGATGTCTGATAGGTTTGCGTCGGGATAGGCTTTTGGACACCTTGACCACAGCTCTTGATGTTGCGGTACGGTCTCTGTGCATGTTATACGGTGCTCAGGCTTATGATCGGCCGTTAGCTAATATGGGAATTCCTTGTAACGGGCCATGCTGATCTTCTCAAGCTCGCCTCTATGCCTCCGTAAGTATCTTCTCGGTCATCTACCACGGAATGCTCTGACGACTCGATGGTTTTTCAGCTCGGGTGTCGTAAGTGATCTCATTTCCGTTGAGGGTTACGATCTAACAATGCATATGCAGGCTGAATATCTTGTTGCGGTATGATCGTCATTGGGCTCGACGTACATTGAGCGATCACTGACGTCCGACTAGACAATAGTGGTGCTCATGGTGCAAATGTGAGAGAGAAGTGCAGCTGCTGCGCATATAAATCAGTGCTGACATTCGCTTTCAGCTACTACAGCACGACCATCTGGAAGCGTGAGTGCTAAGGCCTATGGACAGTCGGGGGAAAATATTGATTGTACTTGCAGTCGTCCATAAGACGTCATACAAGATCTTGATTACCTCCCTAGTGGTAAGCACCTTCGCGAGCCCACACATGACCTGCCCTGTTGACGGGACACATGGCATCAGATCGCCATTTCACTAGTTTCATTCGGCGAGTAACCTTCTGGCTTCCCTGCGGATCACGTTAATTGACGGTCGCAATGCAGCTTTCGGTATAGGTTCGTTTTCCGTTCGTGGATCGTGTTGCCCGATTTCTCATGCATGCTATGCTAACAGAGAACGTCTACGAAGTGTACGTCTCGGAACATGCAATGATGCATACGCCTACTGACCACACTGCACAGCGCCAAGGACCCGTCCATTCCAGGTGTCTACATCAAGACCGAGGTCAGTCAACGCTCAGCATGAGACATCCGTCGCTCATGTCATACACTCAGGTCCCCGCAACAGTGCAGCCACTTTTGGCATGCATTGCTGACATTTCTATCACCGCTGCTCTATCAGTCCTGCTGCAGAGAGAGCGGACAATGTTCCATCGGTATGTCTGTGCAGCCTGTCGCTGGAAGTGAGTCTGACGATGCGATCCATAGAACGGACAATTTGATCAACATATTGACTATGTGGGCCATCAACCGGGGCGCGTTGACTGCGTAAGTCTCCGCGGGTTACCAAGTAACTCCTCAGGTACTGAAAAATCAGCAGTGCATTGCAGACGGCTCAGGCAGTCTCCGTGAGTCTGCCTCGCTGGTATTCGCATGTTCACTCTCCGTTGACGCTAATATAGTATATTGCCGCGAGCAAAAGTGTCTTTTACTGGTCGATCTTCCACTTCGCGGGCGGAAAAGGTAAGCGCACTAAGATTACACTGCTACCGTTGGACAGCGCTTATAGTGGTGTTGTCGCTAGCATACGTGAACTCAGTTCTCGCGATGTACGTCTCACTTCAACGACGCTCTTGCTTACTCTTCTAACGAGCTCTCCGTCTCAAGACTGAATGCCAGGAACTTCATCAGAAGCGGAGGGTTGTCTCGCCGAGGGGACGATTTCAGCGCGCATGAGATGCCTATGGCTAATCTCTCGACGGGCTTCGGCAGCAAGCACTTGTCATAGTGAGTGCCAACTAGGAGCACGAAAGTCGCCACTGACACCCCATCCATCAGCGGTACGCGCAACTGGCAGTGGGGTTCCAGAAACGCAATCATGTACAGCACTGACGTGGTCGAGCATGTCGACCCGTTGTAACTCGTGTTGCCGTGTACTGTACGATCAGTTTCTTCCGCTTAGTCGAGTGTATCTGTACTAGAGCTGTAATTTTGCTCGACCTGCGTGTACACCCTGTAGGACAGTTAGCTCCCGATTTGGATATCCAGATAAATATCATACATACTGATGTTCAATTTATCTACGCTTCACTAGTGTACTGCTTGACAATGAACCTAGCGATGGTGGATCCTTCTAATCGCTTCAGCTCCTTCCTCGCTGCAGTTGTAGCTACTTAGTCGCATCAGTCATTGAAACGTGTGAGTGACGTCTCAATCTTCCCTCCGAGATTCACGACAGATCTCGCCTGCGCCAGTGCATGTTCATCAATTGACCGACTCCGAGCCTCTCCGAGCAGGCTAAAAAGCCGTTAGCCTCGATCGCAATTGGTGGGCGATCATGCGGGTACTCATACGTTCTGATCGGTGCGATTCCCATCGTACCAGCCGCGATGCTTCATACAGTAAGTATAGGGGGTAAACTGTCGGACGTCGGGTTGGAGCACGCCAGTAGCGCGCGAGATTGATCCAATACACCTCGCATCTGACAATGGACATGCCACGCGCGTCATGGTCCCGCTCGGCATCCGCGCGTGGTTCTCTAACACCGTCGCGGGTGCGATACTTAATCATATGTAAATCAGTTGAGATCGGCTGAGGTCGAATCAGGGCGTACCAAGACAATCGTACGTTGCAATCCCGGTCACGACCCGCCCGCTCACTGTCTCACTCCCGTCCTACTTAAGCCAAGTCTCACAAGAGGGTTCGACTTCGTCGCCGTTGCGCTGAGAGTACTTATGAATCCAGTACAAAACGAACCACTATGGGAGCCCATAACACGGGATGCTGGTCCCGCGTATTCGAGGTCATTAGGTTCTGACTATATGGATCTTTTTGCTCACTCTGACGCGTCAACTATGCAGACCATTGCTGGGTTCCGAATTGCTAACCGATCAATTCCATCGCTATCATGACGGGTAGGCATACATGACAGGAAAGGCAGAGATACTCTAACGTTGTACGTCCACGCGAATCTAGCGCCGCGGACGTTTGCCATGGCCTCAACTTTAGCTCTCCCCTGTCGCTCAAGGAGATACATGGCAGACTTGTCCACGCGGTGGGCAGCATCAGGCGAGAGGTCATGTTTCTGCTAGCATGGACAAGCCTGACCTCTAGGCCGTAGGTTCGCCTGCCCGATTATAGCAGCCACCCTAGAGCTTGGGATTCATGACCCGCGCTTGCGGTCTTGGCTATACACTCCGGCCAAGGGCGCGAAAGAAGTTCGGGAATGGGCCCAAGAAGTTGTTGTCGTCCTCGACGAACCCATGGAACCGGACGCATTCGTCGGACAAACAGTCGAGCGTCGCTTGCCTTACGTACTCTCTAATGGGCGCGAACAGCTCATCCGCGTTTACCTCTTTGAGCGGGTGGGCGACGCAGAGGGGGCTTATTCGCTCTTCTTGCATGGCCCTCACTGCATCATGGACGCCCGCCCTACCCTCGACCTCTTCTGGTTCATGTTCCATTCGATGTCTGAGTCTAACCCTGCCCCTCTAGAGAGCTTCGAGTGGGGCAGCGAATGGAAGAACCTCCCGGTGGGCCCTGTAGTTGCGACTGGTGGGCCTCGTCCGGATTGGGAGGGTCAAGGTATTCCTGCTATCCAGAAGATAGGAAGCCTCTTAGCGAATCCTGTCGTAAGTGCCCCCCTCATGGTGGCTAGCGTGCGACATCTTGACTCGCCGCATCTCAGCCCACGCTCAGTATCGTGCCCCAGCGCACAGAAGTGGGCATTGTAGGCAGGTCGTGCCGTGTGCGGAAGACGTTCGACGAGCAGCAATCTGCCCAGATACTGAAGCACACTAAGGCTGCGGGGTGCACCGTGACACATCTCTTCGAGGCAGCCCAGATGATAGCTATCGTCGCGCGCAACCCCGAGCTCCGTGTACCGCCTTCGGATGCACACGTTACGTATCCTCTGGGATTGTGAGTCCTTTACTAGTCTCTTGATTCGATCGTGCTGAGTGTATCTCCTAGTATGTCGCTGGCGAAATTCCGAGTACCGCCTTACGACACCAGATCGCAGGTCGTATCGTCTATGGCGGCGCTCCCAATCACATCGCGCTACGAGGAGATCCCCCAGCCGTCGCAAGTGGACAAGGAAGCGTTGACGGCCTTGATGCGGAAGCTGAAGGCCCAATACGACGACTATCTGAAGAATCCTCACTTCCCTCATCTCACCGCGGCATTGATGAGGCTGGCCCCGCCGTATGAACCAGTAAACCCGAACCCCTACGCAACTGCGATCACCAACATAGGCGTCATCGATAACATGATTCCGACCACCTGGCGCCAGGACAACGACGCGAGCAAAGAACCGGTCTTCACCATTACGTCTATGTCCGTGGGACACCGACTGACGTCTCTCATCCCGTGAGTGAGAAGGCGCGAGTTGATGGGCGCTAGCTGACTGTGCATTCTCAGTGGCACTCATACCTGGAGTCTAAACTCGAAGTTGACCATGCAGGTGCAGGTGAGTCGTGCCGGCGCTCCATTACATGCAGGTACTGAACTTCTGCGCAGACCGCTGACATCTGGGACAAGTCTTACACAGAGGACTTCTTGAATGATATATTACGCTTCGCGTTGAAGATATTAGATGAGTAGTTATTTCAGGAACAGTCTAGAGTATATACTCGCCGTACGAAACTGTGATATATTACCTTCGTCCACATTCTGTCCACATTCTTCTTCACACTGCGAGTTGCGTTATGCCAAGGTCAAAGCAGTATGGGGATAGTCTGTCTTCCCTTCAACGCGAACAGCTGCGGCGGTGCGAGTGACATGGACGCTGTGTCATAACGTGGATTAAACGATAGTTACTATGGCAGACTGAAGATTACAGTGATCTCGTACTTAATGATACAAAAGCGAAGGAGCGTGGTATCTAAGTTATGCCAATGAACGTCTACAGCAAATACAATTAATACAGGTCCATCAAATAATAATATCCAATAGTGCGCGCTTGTCAACCTTGCCATTACTACGGCGCACATGTCACTAAAGCATCCAGGGATACGAACAGAGATGCATACCTTGTGAGTGGGAACGAGCCAAGCGCCTTGTACCTGGTTGGCACAGCGTAGTACGGTTGGATCTTCGCTGTTGCATCGCGGACATGTTCCCATCCGACGTCGATCGGAGCGTAGATGCCCCAGAGCTCGTTGTCAACCAAGATCGCGCACGCCGAAGTGACGCCGGGACAGGCACGCATGGCGGCCGAGACGCCGTCCAGTTCGACACGGAAGCCCTGCCAACAAGAAGCTCGTCAGTGGGCACCGTCTTTCAGAGCGATACGCCGTCACGCACCTTGATCTTCACTTGGTCATCGACGCGTCCCAGGTGTTCCAATCTGCCGTCGACAGTCCATCTCCCGAGGTCGCCCGTGTTGTACATCAGCCGGCCACTGCGCGAGCGCACCGTTTCAGCAGACGTCTTGTAACGAAGGGCAAAGCGGCATACCTTGTCCGTGAGAAAGGATCAGTGAGGAACTTCGAACGGTTCAGATCGGCGCGGTTGAGGTAGCCTAAGCTCACGCCCTCCCCGGCCGCCCACATGACGCCGGGCTGTCCTCGGGGCACAGGGCGCAGCTTCTTGTCCAGGATGTACACCGCATTGTTCGCCGTGGGCATGCCTATGTTGACAGCCGTCCCTGACCTGTGCTCGCTCATGGTATTAACGATCGTGACCTGAACATCAGAGATTGAGTCGCATGCACGCTATGGTAGGTCGTCGGGGACTCACTTCTGTCGGTCCACAACAGTTGAAATATCGTACATGCGCGGCCCACTTGTCGGCCAGGGGTTGGGGACAAGGTTCGCCCGCAGTAGCGACGACCCTGAGATTGGGATAGTCCGCGGGATCATGGGACGCGAGTATCGATGGGGTGCAGATGACGACCTGTACGGTCTTCAGGACATTGATCCAATCAGCGCGGTGAGGGCCTCGAAGGTGCAGTGTGCCTCCGTTCATGAGACACCCTAGGATCTCCCAAGCGCACATATCGAATGCTACGTTCAGCAACTGCGCGACGTGTACGCCCGGCGCAATTCCAAGGCTCCCTGGAGAGAGACATAGCACTGCGGCCAGAGTCAGTACGACGATTTTGGCACTGTCTCAACAACACTCGCGCACAGTTTGTTACGTTTCGATGTGTAACGCAAACGCCCTTAGGCTTGCCGGTTGTACCTGTGGTCGAACTGTGAGCTTAAGTATGGGTTTTATAAGGGCCGTCAAAGTTACCAGACGTGTATATGATATAGGCGATGTCGGATGAGCAGCAATCATGAATCTCCCGTGGACGAGACGATCCCTGTCGTTCTCGACACCCGGATATCATGTCTTCGAGACAGCCGTAAGGAGACGAGACCTTGCCCGAACGATGGAGGAAGTCCCGAGAGATTAAAGTGAAGCATGGTTGAGCGTCACCCATGACGGCCTCAAGAGTCGCGTCCGTGACAATCTGGCCGTCGAGTGGGACATAGGCGGCCCCAGCGCGTAGAATCGCTAGTATCCCAGCGATATGCCAGATGGAGCGGCCGACCAGCAGGCACACTCTGGACCCTCGTCTTACCCCGCGTCGCTGGAGTTCGGCCGCTAGAAGGCTTGAGATAGTGTCGAGGTCGCCATAGGTGATCGAGTGACCCAGGTGGTCAATGACGGCAGTAGAGGCAGGTTGCTTGCGGGCATGGGCGAGAAACGCGTCGCAGATACACGCATGTGGAGGAAGGACGCTCGGTCCGAAAAGCAAGGAAAGACAGGGAGAGAGGATGGAGGCGTTGAAGACAGAGAAAACAGTTTGCAAGTAAGAGGGGCGCAGTCGAAAGCTCAGTTCCGCGAACGCGGAGGCCCGCGTCAGGCTCAAAGAAAGCATCCCTGGCGGGGCGGGGCCTGTGGGTCGAAGCGATTAAACCGAGAATATGAGACCGAGGGCCCTTACATGCTTCGATATGATGCGGTTGCCTATTATCCTCGTGTTTCACACCATGAAATGTATCTTCGACTGAACCGCGCTTGAACCGCCACTCCGGTCAGCGCGCAGAGCCTGCCAGGAGCCTCCCGTCATCAGCCGGTCAGTATGCGCGCACGCTGATATCACGCACTGTCCATCGGTGCCTGCCGTTGGTGACATCTGTGGTCACAGAAGGCGGTAAGAAAGCGGCTAATCTAGCTAATCACGTCGGGCAGAAAACGGATGATTACTCACCACTTAGATCCATCAAAATTCGTCATTGATTTCAAAAACCCTGGAACAATCATCCGCGTCAGTAGTCTTTACTAGTTGTTCCATTGATCACCGTTGTGATAAAACGTGAGCCTCTTTGGAGACTCACTGCAGCTAGCAGGTGAACCGGAACTGACCAGTTTTGTTCAGTTCGTCGACAGACATTTCCCACACATATTGAGCGCTCAAAATCAAGCGCTCAAGGTTCAGTCAAGTTCCGTGCAGCCCGGCGATCTCTGGTCCAATCGAAATACAGTACATGTTTTGGACCGCCCTCAAGCTGCCTGGCCTCCTCCGTATGATCAAAGCCGTTCGTCTGGTTGAACCACGAATCACGACGCTCTAGCTGCCCTGAACTCACAACCTGAGAATCGGGGAAATACGGCAACATCCTCCACTGAATTCCAGCGAATCAAGGAGGCATAAATGTGCCAGCAGTTGGCATCCACCCCTGTGGCTCAAAACTCTCGTGACGGGATGGGCGAGGCTCGCTTTTGTACGCAATGCTTCTGCGTAGTGGAGATCCTAATTGTGACTCCACGGTCTTGTTGTTTTCGACTCTACTCCAGGTCTTAAGTACATATCCTCTGAGCAATCGTGAGCGCCCTGGTTGTGCAGTTCCCTATGCTATGCTGATCTTCCCCCAGTGCATCTTTCTCGCCCGAATTTGCGACCTTTCTTCCCTAGCTGCAGTGTCCCGCGGCGCTTGCAGTGGAGAGAGCTCTTCGCCCATGAGCGCTTGAACCTTGAAAACGCCCGAGCTGGCCGAGTCGATGCCGCCCGTTGTCTCGTCGGTGCGGTGGTTGGGTGCGACCGTCCTCGCGCGGATGGGTACGAGACAAGCCGCCCGCAGCATTGAGTCACTGTGTACGACCCATGCATCATGCCCTGACGCGAGCGTTGGGGCAACGTGTTATTATGGCGTTGACTGCACGAAGATGCAAGCTGGTTGGCGAGCCAGACTGCGAGTGACTGGTGCGCACAAGACTTGTTGTCTCCGCTGTGGATGTCAGGAATTTGTACACTTGTTGCGTCGCGTTTGGTGCGGAGAGCGCGGCAATCTTTGCCTTCCTGGTCGGCAACAAATGGCAGCACAGTGCGACAAGTCCTATTGCACTGCGTTCTAGTTGGTCAATAACCACATCAACGTGAGCGGCGCTGATCTCGGGATGTAGGCGAGAGATGTATGCCTAGGTCACCCTCACTCACTACGCGGCCCACTATGCCGTTTGAATACCGCCACCAGCCTTTCAAGGCTTTCTACCTAACCCAAGCTGTCGTTTTCTTCCTTGCCTCACTCCCTTTCTGGCTTGCAGCCAACACCACACCTTCAAGACGTCCCCGCGCATCCTGGCCGCTCAGCCGGATCCTCGTAGTGAATGCATTCAGAGCGTTCCTCGACTGCATCTATGCCACTGGACTCCCCGCAGAGCCCTCCCTGGAGGAGTCCGCCACCTCAGTGAACTTTGTGTGGGTGGAACCGGCACCGGACCGCGCCCTCAGTCGGGCCGATGAAGACTTGCTTCGAGGGCCTGCAGACGTATTGTACCGCCTACAGCCGCATCTTCGCACTCGAGTATCGTCTGTCTTCCGCGGCCCCCTTCCCTTCCCGCAACCCATACCCAGCCTGCCCGATCGACGCTGTCGCGGGGCTCCGCTACCTCGTCGAGGACGTGGGCTTCGCGCTGTAGAACATCCTCCTCAGCGGTGACTCCGCGGGCGCGACGCTCGCATATTACCTCCACAAGCACGCCGACCTGCTCAAGGCGGCGGCCACGAACAGGACCGACTTCTCTAACACGGGCGGGCTGCTGATGGTCTCCCCAACGGCTGACTGGACACATCCCCGAGAGCTCAGCCCTGGCTCAGCCGTGTTCAGACACTGGCGCTCCGACTTCGTGCATCCCATCTTCGAGAGCGGGTACCCGATCCGCGCGCTCGCGGGTCGCCTCCCGCCGGAGACAGTCACCGCGAGCGTGTACCTCTCGCCGGGCGCGCGTGCGTTCGAACCTGCTGCGGGTATGCTCGCGGATATGCCACGGACGTGCATCGTCACGCGAGGCGCAGAGCAGCTGGTGGACTCGATGTGGAGGCTGCGGGACAGGCTGAGGGCGGACAACGGGGAGGAGAGGGTGTCACACGTCTCGGAGCGGGATGCGACGCATGACGTGTTGGTGAGCTCGTGGCAGGAACCGGAGAGGACGAACGTGCTGAAGAAGATAGCGGCATGGACTGAGGAGATCGCTGGCCAGGCGTGAGCCCCGCCATTGATAATTGATAAGGAGGTACGCAGTATGAATCATCGCCGGATGTTTGGATGGTGCTGACGATAGACATGTGTAAGTAGTAGCTTGCGCATGCGGGAATCCGGGCCAATTGGATGATGTCTAGTGCTTACTGTGCAACCGCGACCCCGCCTTCCCCCTTCCCCCTTAGTGGCCCGCCATGCCTGCAGAACCCGAATGATAAATCGAACCAGTTCAATATTGGGATTCGATACTTATCTGGTTCCAAAATGATAGTCGTAGACCGGGTGTCTAGCCAACGATTGGATTGTCGTCGCCATAGCGGCATTGCGCGCCAATTACGAGCAACCCTACGACGGCAACCCAATGACGTTGGGCTCGTCGGTGTCTGCAGACTGCCAGATGCTACTGACATGAGCAGATTCTCAGCGCAGCGCTTCAGCACCCCCTACTCCCAAGCAAGTGCAGTAAGACGGGGTGATGGTGGCTGCAACACAAATGCACTCGCTCGACAGCATCACGCACGTGCAACGATTACCTCGCCCATATACCATATGCTGCAACCTATCGATATGTGGTTTTTCAGTGTCAAGCTCTGTCAAGGTGGAACCAACGGCTACGTTACACCGGCGGGCGGGGTAAAGCTGGACTATCCCTTGATTGGGGCGTGGTACTCATGATGGTTGGTTCCTAGACCGGCGCTCTTCCAATGTCCGCTCAGTAAGCAACAGTCCAGCAAACAACAATGTAGCACGAGGCCGGAAACGAAACGCAGGCACTCGGGCGGACAGAGAGTAGCTTACTTGAGTTGAGGCATCACTTTTACTTATGTACCGGCGACCAAACGGAATCACATGATCCGCTGTGCTACATGGGCGCCCAGGTGAGACTGGCGCCGTTTCTCGGACGGACTGGGCGCGCTCATCAGCCCTTCCATTGCAATCACCGCATCGTCGGCATCACCACATGCGCGTAAGTTCTGCGCTCTCATCGGAGCGCTGTCCTAGAGAGGCGATCAGGATCCTCCAGCACCCGACGTTTCGGTTTGACCGGCTGATAAGGATTGATGCAACGTCTGCACCTCGCGAGCTTGCAGGACCTCCTTCTGCTCTCCTTCTGCCCCTCCTTCCGCCCGCTCTCCCCTTTGGCTGCGCGTCATGACCACTTTCGACACGTCCATAGGATGCTTCTTCATCGGTATTATTATTTCTGCTCTGTACGCCAAGCCGGGTCTACCGTCGTTTTACATGCACGGGTTGATGGGCCTTCCGCAGAATGTACGGATGTACGGTCGGGCAAGTCCTGTATTACATCGGCAACTACAAGGAGGATCGCTGGGGGTTTAAGCTCTTCGTGAGTGCTCGTTTTGCCTGTGCTACTGCCACCGTCACTCACGTCGCCATAGGTGCTCTTCTTATGGTACGATGTTCGCAGCGCAGACGTCTTGCAGCACTGACTTCTCCACAGGGCCTCAGACACGGTGGCGACCGTACTAGCCGCGTCGGTGGGTCTTCTTGTCGCTATATGTCGGAGTGTGACCTGATCACCCGTCCTTCAGTTCATCTGGGAATATCTTATACAGGACCATGCTGATCCTACGAAGCTTACTATCCTTACTAAGTGAGTGACTTACTGATGTTTGCCGCCAACCGCGCTAATGGAAATCTCGGTGTTTAGCGAGGTTGTCGTACGTGATATTTCCTCAAGTTCCATGTCTACGATATCTCACAGCTCGCATGCAGGCTGAGTATATGATCACGGTACGTTCGCGGCTCGGGTCTCGCGATATTGAACGGGAAGTGACAGTCGCCTAGACCGTCATAATTCTCGTAGTGCAAGTGTGAGTGCAACGCCGCTCCTGTACGCTTAGCTGACGCTGACCGATGGATCCAGGTATTACACGCTAGCCATCTGGAGACGTACGCATGGCTTTTTCCAGGCATTAAGGGCGATACTAAACCCCTCTGCAGTCATCAACTCCAACATGTACAAGATACTTGTATCATCTATCGTGGTAAGTTTCGGAAATCACAGCGGTCCTGTCAGCGAGTCGTTGAATGGACTCCATGCTACAGCTCATTATATCCTTAATTTCATTCGGTAAGCGATCGCCATACCATCTCGTGAGCGACGCTCTGAATGCATATGGGGGCGAAAGCGTTCGGCATAGGTGCGCACATGGCTTATCCTCTCATGAATCCCCGCTAATGTCCCTCCCGTGCACAGAGAACACCTCCAAGATGTACGTTTCCCGACTGGCATCGGCGAGTATGGATGTCGGCACTAAGCGTTTCTGACCTTATGCAGTGCCCAAGATCCCCATGTCCCACAGGTCTACTCGTCGATTGAGGTCTGTCCTCATGTAGTTCCTACCTGTATCTGACGCTAACTGGGTCTTCACATGTAGGGACCTGCGACAGCGCAACCACTTCTGGCCTGCATCGCCGACATCTACATTACCATTGCCCTATCGTGGCTGTTGCAACGAGAACGCACCATGTTCGCTCGGTACGGGTCGCCAGTGCCACTACCCTCCGCGAGTCTGACTGTCCGCGTCGGTATAGCACCGATACCATAATCAATACCCTCACGATGTGGGCGATCAACCGAGGCGTCCTGACCTCGTAAGTCGTCTTTTTCGATCCAGTCATCCCAGAAGTACTGACACAAAGAGTCTAGCGCGCTGCAGACCGCGCAGGCAATATCCGTAAGCCTTATTCCCATCGTGCTATCCTCACGCGCTGACGGCCGCGCAGTACATCGCCGCGAGCAAGAGCGTCTTCTACTGGTCGATCTTCCATTTCGCCGGCGGGAAAGGTGAGCCCTGTTGCCCTTCCGCCCCGTCCATGTATCAGCTGGTCTCACCGTCAATGTCAGCCTACGTGAACTCGGCTCTCGCGATGTGCGTCTCCCGCTCCACTGGTATCTGCTGTCCTTCTCTTCTGACGACGAGGGTAGATTGAACGCGCGGAACTTCATACGCGACGGCGGGAAGACCGTGCAGAAGGGGAGCCGCGACCACTACGCAATGCAGGAGCTCTCGTCGAACAGCAGATGACGGGAGAGGCTCGCGCGCAGATGGCGTTTGCGTTTCGACGAGCGCCTCCAGTGATGAGAGTGATGAGCTGTAAACGTGTAACTTCGATATACACTGTAATTGAGTACGGCTGATTGTGAGTAGAAGAAAGGCTTGGTGACCTGTGCTCGGACGGATGTCTTGCTACGGCCCACGTTGTTCGATTCAGACTTTCGCTGTGCCGCGAACCACGCTGATCCTACTGGGGAAACTGGTGCGAGCAAAGAGTAAGCCGTACTGCGCTGCGGCTTCGTCGTCAGTAAAGTAGTCGCATATCCGCCATTCCCGGGACTTGCAGCGCTTTTCAAAACGATGCGGAATCGCGAGAAAAACGAAAACGCGCCTCGGGCACTCGGCCAGCGCCCCGAACCACTAATTAGATTAGATAGTAGCC
>KV429083.1:6954-27454 GCA_001632345.1 Daedalea quercina L-15889
TCGCAAGACGAACAGAACGAGACGCCGATGACGAAGCCCCGCTACCGGACTGGTACAGGCCCCTTTATGGCGGTGGATCTTTTGCGCGTCGGTCCGCCTCCGCTGCACAAATATCGCCACGATCTAGAATCGTTCTTCTATGTCTACGTCACCGCCGCCGCCGCCTACGATCCTCCGGAGCAGCGATTCAGGAAAGTCCCACGCTGGGAACAACAATCGCTCGTTGTCATAGGCGATAGCAAGCACAACTTTCTTATGAACATGGAAGTACGGGATCAAGTCTTTGAGAACGTTCATCTTGAATTCGAGCCACTGCTCGCGGAAGATAGCTTCCTCATAGCTCTCTGGGCGGTCTTCATGAAGATTGAGTCGTTGCATGACCAGATCGCTTCGAACGAAATCACGCGGGATCACCACGCCCGTCTGGGGACGCCTATGGATGAGCTTGACACTGATAACATGGAGATAGAGAAGAAGAGGGATTCGCTCATGACGTACAGCAAATTCATGCAGATCTTGAGGGAACCGGAGGATAAATGAGGTATCGTGTCGGACACCGTATAGTATATTCATTCATGAATATTGTCGTTCACTTAATTATGTCTGTAATGACCAGTGTTTTGACAATACGATTGACCGTGTCATCCTGCGTGGTATAGACGCACGCTGGACTCGTGAAAACGGACAGCAAACCGTTGTTCTTTCAATGTAGCTACTTCACCTTAACACCGCAACACGATCACGTGTTGTTGTCTCGACGCGATTGACCGGAATGACCGCGACTGACTGTGGTTCATAATCTCATGTAGCCACACTCTCCTTCAAACGTTGACCCCCGATGGACCGTGGTCAGACCCCCGCTCCGACCGCACTGACCCCCGTCCAAAGGTCCAAAGGTCAGGCGCTCGTCGTGCTAACACTGGCAATGATGACGTTTAGCAAGTTTACGGAACTACTAGGAGCGGCGGAGGATACATGAGGCCTCGCTCACCTGGAAAATTTCCGTTTGGTGACTGTAGAGCACGTTCCGTACAAGCTCATTTAAACACATTGTTGCCTTAGCACCGACTCGGAGCACTGTATGTCATCGCATTGCGAGCGAAGCGAGCATACATCATTGACTTCACGGTTCGCAACAATATTTCCATAATTCATGCAATGTTTATCAAGTGATAAAGTCTTTAGGGTGCACATTAAACAAGCCGTTAAACTTCGAATAGCCTGATGATGATGAACTCTGCATTTATATCTCGCTACAAGCAATTCGAGTAAGCTACTCAGCCATGACAGGGCTCGTGATGGATGCGTAAGCGCCGTAACTACGTTGCCACGTGCGCATCAGTGATCAGTACCATTGTCCCTCCGCATATGGCAATCTCCTGCTAACTTAAACCTGAGCGGCCACGGTGCGTTGTTCTCTTGACTCGACCCGGTAGCCGCTGACTTTGGAAGGAACATAGCCACGGCTATTCCCGGAGCCACGCACAGACCTATATATGAACATGCACTCGCGCGACCCACAATGCTGTCGACTGCTCTCAGCTCGAGACATCCTGCCACTCTGTGGTTTCGACAGAGTATCACCAGATCACCCTCGCGCTTTCTTCATCGTTCAGTCGGAACCCTCCAAGCGGGTGTGGCGCAGAGCACACCGTAAGAGAATGTCGGGCTCCGCGCCACCCCCTGCCGAGCCTCGTACGCCGAGTCGCAAGAGCACTGACAGTAAGTAATACACTATGTCACCTCAGGTACTATAGCGTTAAACCCATCCGTCGTAGACAAAAAACCATACCAGTCCACACCATCGCAGAAAGAAACGCTCAGCAAGATCCAAGAATATGGTAACGGCGAAATTAACTCGGAGTCGCACGAGAAATTCATCAAACACGAATATTCTAAGAAGATCCACTGGGACCATGACGTCGAGGATTTCATCAGTGCCGTATTCCGCTTCAGCTGGAAGGACATACATCCCACACCATATGTCGATGATCGCACGGCAAAGCACAATGACGGACACTACTGCCTCGACGGAGCTGACGTGAAGCAATACCGGACTGTCACTGAGAGGAAGGGCTACGCGCCGCTCCAGAGGCTGACGAATGGACTTTTGCGTCAATTGTACGGTCCAGAGAGCTACGCAAGCCGCAACACCCGGCAGTCTAAACCGACGCACGATGCAACCTCGGACCGGCGCCAGCAAGTCAGGGATCATCGTACTCATGAAGCCGGCGTTGATCGTCCGACACGCGACTATCGAGGGCACTTGATCATTCGGGACTGCGTGGCGAAAAGCGAGTTCCAACTGAGGGACAAACCGGACTGTACGTATGGTGTTACGGCTGGGAAGAATCCTGCCTGGGAGTGGGAGGGGTTTCCTGTAGAGGTCGGGAGGATTGAGCAGCCGCCGAAGATGTCGTTGCAAGACATTTTGATTAGCAGGCAGAATGTTATCTTCTCTATCATGGTTCGTAATGACACTTTCTGTTCAGGGTCTATAGCTCATGTTTTTCGATTTAGAGCGGCCCTAACGCGAAGACGGGTGACGATGAGATGGAGTCGCAGGGTGAAGCCACTGTCGATGATGAGCCGTTACAAGCAGGGATGCACGTGGATGACGATCTGCAGGAGACGAGCTCATCAGCCAACGAGTGCAGCACCACATCCGAACCCACGACTAGCAAGCGAAAGCGAACGGTCGTAGAGGGGAATCCTCCGTCGAGCTCCAAGCGTTCCCGCACTGAAGCAGAACCAAGTTCCTCCAGGGGCAGGGCCATCACCAAGAAAGAGGTGCAGATCATGAAGTACGTAGACCAGATTGCGTCTCACAACGTTAGGTCGTACGCAGTTGGTTGGCTGATCGAGGACGCACGGCTGCGACTCGTCTACGGCGATCGTATGGGCCTCGTGTTCACGAAGCCCATCGACTTTCTGATAACGACGCGGCGTTGTTCTTACTCATCGTCGCTGCCACTGGGGCCGCAGGCGTGCATGATCTCGGTATACATCCGAAGGTTCACTTCCCACGGGACGATGACGGCTACGAGGTCTTCGCTCTCGATTCTGAGTACACCGGAGCAACGCTCCGCATTCCAACTGAAGACGACGAGGATCTCCAGTTTGACTTCGACGTCCGTTCGACCCGCAAGCTATACACCGAGTTCGGACTCATCGGACGAGGGACTGCCGTGATTCCGGTGAAGGCTAAAAATCGGAAGGCGCGCGAGGCGTGCGGCGATGAGGAGCTCGTTGCAAAGGTCGGGTGGCCACATGCCGCCCGTAAGGCGGAGAACGCGATGATCGACACTATTCGCGAAGGCCTCAAGGGTGCGAAGAAGGAGTGCTACTTAAGGCACATCGTGGATATGAAGTACTCCGCGACGAAGACGATCGAGGAGATGGGTCTACCCCGTTGCGCCATGAATGTTATCCCTGATGGAGAGGACCTGCGAGTCTGTCGAACTCTGATCCTCAAGGCATACCAACGTCTAGAGGACATTGGATCTGCGGCGCGTTTTCACATCGTGTTCGTCGACGTTGTTCGCGGTATGTCTGAATCCATGCCTGACGTCCACAGTCATTGACTGACATGTTCTGCAGCTCATCACTGGGTGTACGAAACGTCGAAGATCCTGCACCGCGACATCAGCACCAATAACATCATGTGGTACGAAGGGCCGAATGGACAGCCTGTCGGCGTGCTATGTGACTGGGATCTCGCGGAAAACCACAGCAACGGCGACATCGAGGCCGCGCGGCCGACACTCCACGAGATCGCAGCCGATCAATCAGGCTTGAGCAAATCCGCAAAGGGATCCATGGGCCTTCCCGCGGGCCAATTTACCAGTCGGCCTGCGGGTAAGGCTACGGGCCAGAGCCCGAATCTGGACTGCGTCGCGCCGCCGGATGGAAAGGAAGAGATGCCGATGACAAAACCCAGATACCGGACTGGTACAGGTCCCTTTATGGCGGTAGACCTTTTGCTCGCTGGTCCGCCGCCGCCGCACAAATACCGCCATGATTTGGAATCGTTCTTCTATGTCTACGTTGTCACCGCGGTCGCCTACGATCCTCCGGAGAAGCGGTTCAGGAGGATCCTGCAATGGGAGCAACAGTCACTCGTCACTATTGGGTACAACAAGCACATGTTTTGCACTGACCACAAGACACGAGACGGAATCTTCAAGCAAGCCCATGATGAATTCAAGCCATTGCTCGACGAGAACAGCTTCCTCATTGCCCTTTGGGAAGTGTTCGCGGACATCCTCGAGCGTGCTGAGCAGCTCGTACACATTAGACGAAGGCGGGAGCAGAACAGCCGTCGTGGGATGTCTGTGATTGAGTTTGACAATCAGAAGATGGAGGTAGAGGAAAAGAGAGACTCGCTCATGACGTACAGTAAATTCATGGAGATTTTGGGGCACCCAGAAGATTAGTGAGGTAGTATTGCCTTGGGAAATGGGAGACTGTTCTGTGTATATACTGACACATCTGTATCATCTTTTACTCACTCAGCCACGTCCGTGATAGCTCATCCTCCTTCATAAAGAAGAAGAACGTGGTGTCTCCACCGTGTCGACATTCCTGACATTTGATTTTTTTGTGAACTATGCATCCGCAGCTGCGCCAGCGTGTGCCGTTTGAGCACGTGAGCGTGTACGGGGCCCCGAGTCGCCCGGGCGCCGCCCCGGGCGCGAGGGGCCCCTTCAATAAACTCAAGGCCGCGATCAAAACATCGTGCCCGTGAGCCCTTCAAGGCACGGGTTTCTGCTAGTACTCAAGTAGGAGGTTGCCGGATTGGGTCGCCGAAGCGCCCAATCCGCCACAATTTCGAGCCTTATCAGGCAGGTGCCGACTTCTGGGCCCCGCCGACTGACGGGTCCATGATAGTAGTATGGCATTTAGTTGGTCTTGTCATCGTGGGCGTGCTAGTAGATTCCGAGTCATGCTGGACACCTGAACATGGATTGCTGTGCGCTATGTAACATGAAGCATGTCGCTGATGTTGTCCTAAAATGAATGCGCATGGAGTCATACTGTGCACTTCGGCCGTTGACAAGAATTGTACTATAGTACTAGCATTGTCAAACTATTGTTCTCCCAATATGGCAACCTGAGGAGCCACAACGCGATCACGTGTTGCCGTTTCGACGCCACTGACCTTGGTTCATAATCTCATACAGCCAGCTATACATGCAGACACTGAACACGAACATGAAATTGCGCGACCCTCAATACCGTCGATTGTCCTCATCTGCAGACATCCTGTCTTTGTGCCGTTTCCATAGAGAGTCACCATATAACCCCCGTGCCTTCTTCATCGTTCAGTCGGAACTCCCAAAGCACGTCTCAAGCCCAACACACTGTAATGGTGGAATGACAAGATCCGCTGCGCCAACTCCTTTGCGCCGAAAGCCCAAGCGTAGTGAGCAATATGATAGGGTGTGTCCGGTACGGCTTGAACACTGACATCGTCTGTAGCAGAGAAACAACCAAGGGTCCATTCTGTTGGAATGTTGCGACGTCCAGATGATGGTCAAACCATGCTGGAGAACTCCATGAAAGGTGAATTTAAAGACAAGGTCCACTGGAATCATGACGTCGAGGATTTTATCCGCGCCGTCTTCCATTTCGGCTGGAAGGACCTGCCTCCCGGTGCATATGTAGAGGAAAGAGAGACTCGTGACAAGCTGAAGACGACTGAAAAAGGCGCGGAGAATGGACAGCTGTTGCAAGACATATTGATTAGCAGGCAGAATGGTATATTTTCTGTGATGGTTCGTAGCAGTGCTATCTGTCTGTCTGGGCTCTGAACCTCCTTTACTAGACGGGACACAAAGCGAAGTTGTGCACTGACGGTAAGGAACCACAGGACTCACTCACTGCTGGTGAGAAGATACCGCAAGTGCAGACGCGTACGGAAGACCGTCTGCAAGAGACAGGCGATCCTGGCAAGCAGTGCACCGCCACGGCCAAGTGCATGAATAACAAGCGAAAACGAATGACCGTGGAAGACCGTGAAACGTCGAGCCTCAAACGTCCCCGTACCGAGGTGGGACCACGTCCTCCCGACATAAGAGCCATTGGTCAGACAGAAGCGCGCCGGATTATGCGATATATCGACCACATCGCGTCCCGCAGCGTACGGTCGTACGCAGTCGGCTGGCTGATCGAGGATGCACGGCTGCGGCTCATCTACGGTGATCGGATGGGCCTCGTGTTCACGAAGCCCATCGATTTTTTAGGAAAGGACGCGGCGTTGTTTCTACTCATCGTCGCTGCCACTGGGGCCGCAGGAGTGCATGAACTTGGTATTCACCCAAATATCGACTTCCTACAGGACGATAGTGGCCACGAGTCCTTCGCTCTCGACTTTAAATGCACTGGGGCAGCGCTCCACTACCCAACTGGAGACAAGGAGGATCTTCAGTTCGACTTCGACATCCAGTCGACCCGCGAGCTGTACATCGAGTTCGGACTCACCGGACGAGGGACGGCCGTGGTTCCGGTGAAGGCGCAAAACAAGAGGGCGCGCGAGATGTGTGGCGAGCAGGAGTTGGTCGCGAAGGTTGCGTGGCCGCATGCGGTGTGGAAGGCGGAGGACGAGATGATCAACACCATTCGACGTGGCCTGAAGAGTGCGAAGAAGGACAGCTACCTGCGGCACGTCGTCGATATGAAGTACTCTGCAAAGAAGACGATCGAGGAGATGGGCCTGCCACGTTGTGCCATGAATGTTATCCCTGACGGACCGGACCTGCGAGTTTGTCGAACTCTGATCCTCAAGGCGTACCAGCGCTTGGGGGACATTGGATCTGCGGCGCGTTTCCATACCGTTTTCGTCGACGTCGTTCGCGGTATGTCCATGCCTGAAGTCCATGATAGTCGACTGATGTGTTGTACAGCTCATCACTGGGTGTACGAGACGTCGAATATCCTGCACCGGGACATCAGCACTAACAATATAATGTGGTACGAAGGGCAGAATGGGCAGCCTGTTGGCGTGCTATGCGACTGGGATCTCGCCGAGAGCCGCAGCAAAGGTGACATCGAGGCTGTCCAGTCGGAATTCCACAAACCCGCACGCGATCAGCTGGGCTCACGCAAATCGGCAAAGGGGTCTACGGTTCTTCCCATGGGCCTGTCCAATAGTCGGCTTGCGGGTCAGGCTACGAGCCAGGCCACTGGCCAGATCACGAAGTTGGATCGCATCGCATCGCAAGACGAACAGAACGAGACGCCGATGACGAAGCCCCGCTACCGGACTGGTACAGGCCCCTTTATGGCGGTGGATCTTTTGCGCGTCGGTCCGCCTCCGCTGCACAAATATCGCCACGATCTAGAATCGTTCTTCTATGTCTACGTCACCGCCGCCGCCGCCTACGATCCTCCGGAGCAGCGATTCAGGAAAGTCCCACACTGGGAACAACAATCGCTCGTTGTCATAGGCGATAGCAAGCACAACTTTCTTATGAACATGGAAGTACGGGATCAAGTCTTTGAGAACGTTCATCTTGAATTCGAGCCACTGCTCGCGGAAGATAGCTTCCTCATAGCTCTCTGGGCGGTCTTCATGAAGATTGAGTCGTTGCATGACCAGATCGCTTCGAACGAAATCACGCGGGATCACCACGCCCGTCTGGGGACGCCTATGGATGAGCTTGATACTGATAACATGGAGATAGAGAAGAAGAGGGATTCGCTCATGACGTACAGCAAATTCATGCAGATCTTGAGGGAACCGGAGGATAAATGAGGTATCGTGTCGGACACCGTATAGTATATTCGTTCATGAATATCGTCGTTTACTTGATTATGTCTGTAATGACCTGTGTTTTGACGGTACGGCTGGACTCGTGAAAGCGGATAGCAAACCGTTGTTGTGGCCACTTCAGCTTAACACAGCAGCGCGATCACGTGTTGTTGTCTCGACGCGATTGACCGGAATGACCGCGACCGTGGTTCATGATCTCATGCAGCCACACTCTCCTTTAAACTCCGACCCTGAGTGGATACGCAACCTGTGCACTACGTTTGGTCTCATCGGACGAGCGGCGGTCATTATTTCCCTGTAGGCCAAGGCAGAACCAGGCGAAAAGGACGTTACGACAAGGTGAAACTCACTGCGAAGGCCGCATGGGCGCATTCGGTGTGCGAGGTGGAAAACCAGATGAGCGACATCGAATAGTGCAGAGGAAAACTACGCCGTTGAAATCAAGTCCGTATATAACGAAGGCGATCAAGCAAATAGGGCTTCCTCGCAGTGCCATGAATCTTATCTCTGATGGTCGGGCACCGCCTGCCTGTCCGTCGAAGTCTGACTCTCAAATCGTACCATCAGTTAGAGGACATCCGGTCTGCGGCGCGTTTCCACATTGTTTTCGTTGACGTCGTTCGCGGTATGTCCTCCCCTGACCTTCGTAATTGTCGAATGACGTGCTTTTCAGCACATCACTAGGCGTACGAACACTCGAAGATCTTGCACTGCGACATCAGTACCAACACTGAGGCGGGAATGGGTGAATATGCTCAAAGATGCGCACTCTGATTTCCATCCGCTATTAAAGAACAAGAGCTTCCTCGTCAAGTTTTGACAGCAGTTTGGACAAATCGAGTTATTGTTTCCTACTGGAACCAAACAGATGGAACGACTGCGGATGGGTGATCCGGGAACGTCCGAGTCTGCGGATGACGATGAGATGGAACGGATGGAGGAGGAGAGAGACGCGATCATGACGTATAGCAAGTTCATGGAGATGTTAGGAGAGCAGGAGGATATATGCCATGCTCGCTGACTTATGCAAGAGACTCGAACATTGTACCTTCCGTTTATCGTCGCCGGCTTGCTCAGTAGTACATGTAGCCTCAAGCTCAGTGACAACTATGCACCATACGGTCTATCACGCCGCACTTTAGTTGGACGTGTCTAATTTCATCCTCCTGTATCAATTGGCTATTGTACAACCTTCGGCACTACGTGGGTCAACAGTGTAGCTGTGTGTGCATGTGTGGCCATGCGACGTAGATAATGGCAACATGAATTACTTAGTTCTTTGCAGATTGCCTCGATATCTCCTGAATGAATACCATCGCGCGTGGGTTGGCCCTGTCATCAGCGTCTCAACTGAGTTCTGCGGGTGCTGTACATACAAGGCATTGCAGGCCAGTGACGATGAAGCCCCTATCTCAATATGTCCACGACACAGGCAGGTTCACGGCAGCCTACGGCGACTTAACACTTCCAGAATAAGGCAAGGAGCGAGCAGGGCAGATGGATAAGGGATAGTCCCGAAGAGGAACTAGGACATGACGAGAGCGACGAGAATCGGCCTCCCCCGGTATTTTCCCCACTGTACAACAACCACACTACCCGAAGCCTCAGCGACGGGCCATGCTCAGTGACTAAGTACATAGATGTGGTCATCGGGCGAGATGAGTGCGTACTGTCTACATAGGGCCTTGCCCTCAGTGACAATAAAGGGAACAAAAAAAGGCATTGCAGGGCGGGCGAGGACAGACGATACCATGTAACGATCACATAGAGTGCACGATGCCGAGAGTGACAGTCCCGATACCTAAGGCCTTCATGAGCGTCACAGTCGACTCGGAGCGAACCGCGTATGCTTCGAGGGGGACGAACGGGAGGAAACTGAAGACTTCAGCGAAGGTGGAGATGAAGAACCGGAGCACGGCGACCAGCGTCATGTGTACAACACGGACGATATCCCCGCCGGTGTCAATGAGGGGGAAGAAGCCGATGACAAGTTGGGGGATAGATGGGAAGGAGTCCATGGCTGGCGATGCTTGTGAGGGCTAGTGCTGACTCGGTGGACGGGTGCGAGTTCGATGGAGAGGGTCGACGCACCGGGGAGGGTCTTTATGTCAGTCAGTGGAGGTTGACTCTGAGAAGACTGGAACGGTGGCTCGCAGCGTGCGAGCGGCGAACAAGGCTAACGAGAAGGCACTATAGATCATCGCACTGGCTGACCACGACTGGCTCCAGGGCTGAAGCGCTGACGGTCGACTACACTTGCCGCACGCCACACTCGATGACGATTGGGCGTATGCCCCGAATTGACGACGGCGTTGAGAAGAAGTGTGCTATGGTACACAGCAGTACGCAGCTCGGTCTCAATGTTCAACTGTGTGTCCTCAATAATATCACGGAAAGATATCACGATGCTCACCGAGAAAGTATCGAGAGGACTACATCCCGGAAGCTGAGCGCAGTGTGAACAACTGGCCAGGTACTGTCGTCCGAACCTCGACATAGATTGCGTATGCTGGTGCGTGCACACAGCGAAGATTCTGGGGGCTACGTCACGGTCCGCTCCAGGACCTGACAATTTGAATGACGCCTAGAGAGGAATGACGATGCATGGCACCGCGAACGTTGCAGAACGTAGGATGGACGGAGGCAGTCCACATCGTCCGTTCAAAGGGCTCCAGACATAACCTGCGCAACTATTCCGCAGGCGTAACAAGCGCGTTATCGATCGCCTGGACACCAGTTGCTTCAGCATGTCTCAACTTCGTTACGCCCTAAACAAAGGGGAGAGCGCAGAATGTCAGCAACCCAGCGGATAAGTAGAATACCTTGTCTGTGTCTCCCGGCGACAGCCACACGACCTGCGCAAAGATTCCGCACGTGTGGCAACTGCCTGCCGATCATCGCCTGGGCCAAGAATTCTATAAATACACGTACACGAGCGATGAGAGACTCTTAACCCCGATATACCCTGAACAAGACGAGCGTGCAGAATGACAGCAACCCGGCGAATACGTAGAACACCCTACCTTCTTTGTCTTCCTCTCCCTGCGACAGAGCGTTGCGCAACGGCAGGAAAACGAGTCCGACGAGAAAGTTAGCGATCCCTGTAACGTCACAGTAAGGATTATCAGTGTGTCAAGGTGGGGAGACAAAATATGAACTCACAGTTCAGCGATAGGCCGACAGAGGAGAGTGCCGATACAGCCTACGTCAGACGAGTGCGTTTAGCCACAGCATCGCCTCAACTGACCAGTGCAAACTCACATGATGCGGCGAAACCTCTGGGATCATGACAAATGGGACTGGACCGATGCCTACAGCGAAAGACCTTCTCGAGATGTCATTCTTGCAAGTCCTGTCGGTAAAGCAAAAGAAAGACGCACGCGACAAACGAGATGATCGTGACACTCGCAAGCGCGACCAAGCTCGAATTGAGCCCGAAGCCGACGCCGAGCAGGGAGAGAATTGCGCCCGTGGCAGAGACGGACAGCAGTTGTTTCCTGCCGACACGCTACCACCACTCGTCACTGAGCGGAGGTACAACCAAGAGTAACGAAGACTTACGTCGATGAGGACGATGGGCGCGAACGTCATCAGGAAGTTGACAACAGTGATGCCGACAGAGATCCAAGGACCCCAGTCAGGCAACGCTTTCGACAGGATGTCGTTGCTGTAATACAATACTGATCGGCACACCCGCTTGAGTTAGTGAATGGAGTGTAAACTGAACGAATTAGTACCTGCGTTGACACCTAAAGCCGATGTCAGTGCCAATAAGGGGGATATGATCGGTCTGCATACCAGAGAGCTGTTGCACGAGCATCGAGAAGCAGACGATGGTCAGGGGTCGGCGGAGCCCAGGTGTCGCCAACAGCTCGGGCACCGTGATAGCTTCCTCTTGATCATTGCGTTCCGGGATATCAACGACAGGCACAGGCGTCCCCGAGTCATCAATCGCCTCGATGTCCGCACTAAGTAAGGGACCCTGACTGTCAGAGTTGGACACTGCGAAGGCGTCATGAGCACCGGCTCGTGGTAGACGTACAGTAGGAGAGTGAACATACCGTCAGGGCTCCGCAAGATCTGCCCGCTGCGCCAAATCCTCTGCATAACCTTGTCTTTCTCGACGAGCAACCCACTCCGGTCCAGCCATGTCGGGGACTCGACCATGCCACTGCTCAGAACGAACTGCACGGCCGCGAGCGCTGCAGAGAAGAAGAGCACCGTGCGCCAGCGGGTAGGGGTTGCGAACTGGAGGCCCATGATCTGGGTAATCATGATACCGATGACGATGGCAAACTGGGTGAGGACGCCTGGGAGTTGGTCGTGTGAGCATGCTGCGGTCAATTGGAGAGGAGCAGCGCACCTACAGCTCCCCGTCTCTTCGGAGGCGCTAACTCAGAGAGATAAATTGGAGCGACGCAGAGACCGACACCGGCACCGACGCCTGTCAACGTCCTATAGTTCAATGAATACGTCTGATCTAGTCGCACACCACGCCCCGGTATCTTTCGTACCTTCCAATAATCAACGGAGCTAGCCCCGCAGATACACCCATCAAGGCTGCGCCCAGTCCAGTAGTAAGAGCACTCGCGCGCACGGCGCCCCTACGGCCCCAGCGGTCCATAACAAGGTTCGCACCCAGACTTCCGAGGAGACCGCCGACGGTGTAGACGGATGTAACCACGGAGAATGTCGCGTCCGTCATAGGAATGCAGGTGGGCATACCAAGATGGGTACCAGGGCTCGTCTCATCAAAGGCACGGCAGGTGAGTACTGCTTGGATTTGGTTGAGGGATGAAATGTGAAACCCATACTAGGACGAGCTCTGAGTCGTTTGGAGGACACTGGAGACAGATGGTGGTCCTTACCTATCACAGCAAGGTTAAGTCAAGAGAAACTGGCATTTGACCCGCTACTCACCTGGAAAGAGACTATGAGGACCCATACGCACGCCAGCCATCCGTATGCGGTGAATGCTTGCGGCTCATGAATGTTGCTAGCCATGGTTGATGGCACCGGAGTGGGGACTTGAGATGAGACGACGATTTCGCTCAGCTGCTAAATGCCATGTAGAGACTCAGAGATCCTGCGCAGCCGAGGGGCGAAGGCGCTGCGGCGCGCTCAGGCTGTGAGCGTGCGACGCGTGCGACGGTGTAGCGCGTATTCCAAAATCACATGACTATCCGCAGGTTGAACGCAATTCAAGACTCCGTATGGTGTCCATTCCCCTCCTAGAGTAATGGGTGTCCCCTTCGGGGTGACATACGAAAAAATTGGAACGATACAGAGAAGATTAGCATGGCCCCTGCACAAGGATGACACGCTTTCCCGGAGTGGTAGACCTACGGGTCTCAATATTTATTTTGCTCATTTCCGTTGCATACCCTGAAAGATCACAAGCACTAAGAATGTTCGTTAAGTACTTACGCGGCTGTCGCCCAGCGCGTGACGACCTGTGGAAAGCAGCGCGTATTTGATTTGCTACTGACCGCCATGGCGGTGGACACCGTGTCTGCAGAAGCTACAACCAATTCACATCGACCAGATCTGCACAAGTTCACAAAGTTATCCGAGATTTTATCATGCCTCTCGTCATTACAATCAGAGGAAGCTGAGCTATCTTCCTCGCTCGCTGAACTACTCGCTTTCCAGGAACCCGTCATCAACTCCTTGGCACGCTTGCAGTCACTCGAGCCTACGTTGGGTCAGCTATGCACTGAGGCCCATGTCTTCGACCAGACTGTCTCGCGAACGGCGAAGACAGCAGACGAAGTCGGTGGTTTCGTGCGGACACTGGATGAGGAGATGCGGAGGGTACGAGAAGCTGCCGAGCGCGTTGGCCAGGTGATGGAGTTGAAGGTTAATGCTACCCTCTCTTGTTGTATATTGACCACTGAATACCTTGAATAGAATGCATTGAACGCACTTCAGGCATCTATGGAAGCTAAGGACTGGGAGTCCGCAACACGGCACTGTGCGCGCGCGATGTCTGTGCCTACTGAAGTCATTTCGGGCATGTTCGCAGAGACAGCTGTTGTACGCCCTACCCAGTTGTCGTCGCCGCGAGGCTCTCATGGACTGAGTGCAGCCTACACCAGAAAGCCACCTACCCCCTGCGCAGACGCTGCAAGCCGCCCGCGATGAGCTGCTTGCGATCTTCCGCCGCGAATTCGACAAGGCGAGCCAGTCACGCGATGCGGCGACGACCAGTCGGTTCTTCAAGCTCTTTCCCGCAGTTGGTTGGGAAATGGAGGGGCTGCAGGCATACGCGGCGTTCGTGGTGGACTTAGTACGTGTACGCGCACCGGCATCAGCAAAGAGTGAGTACATACAAACATGTATCCGATTAATATGCTAACAAGCCTGCAGCATCTTCGCCATTGTTCTACATTACTGCGCTGACTGCACTGTTCGAGAGCATAGCCATGATTGTAGATCAACACCAACCGATCGTCGAGAAGTACTATGGCCCGGGCAAGATGACCCCAGTCATCGAGCGTCTGCTGCAGGAGTCTGACCGTGTGGTTAAGGACATGATCGAGGGTTGGGTGGAGGAGCGGTCGATGCAGCGAAAAGTCCGCACATCGTCAAAATTCTGGTTGGCTGCCATTGACACGTACCCTCTAGCTCTCAGATACGACACGGAAGCAGCCGTTGCAGTACGAACTTGACGAGGAGGTCGACCCACGGGAGGTTGACAAAGCTCTGACCGAGTCTGCGGGCATGAGCGGGCGCTGGAGTCTTTTCCGCAAGTTCATGTATGATCGCTTAAAGGTACGCGTGTTGGACCATTCTATGGCGCTGATCTTACGCAGACGTTGTATAGGACGACTCAGAGGACGATGTTGAATATAATCTCGAGGACCAATCCCCCGCTCATGAACCAGCAGACGACGATGAGAAACCTTTGCCGGAAGGCCTCCTCGCTGTTGAAGAGTCCGCTTCGAAGCAACAGTTCGAAGACATGCTCACAACATACTACATACCTCTCGAATCGTGGTACGCTCGAATGGCTCTAGACAAAGCGCACCGTCTCTCTTCTGCAGACCTCCTTGCGTCGCCGGCAGTAACGACCACGCCCGATGACGCGTTCTACATCCTCAAGGCAATTCTGAATAGGCTGCTCTCGTGCGGGTCGTTGTCGACCGTTCAACGCACGTCAGATGTACTCAAGGACATCGTGGATAAAGAGTACACGGGAGTCATCAAACGGAAACTGGACGACGTGTATCGGACTGCAGGGCCTGTTGGTACACGGGGGGAGAAGGCTGAGAGGGAGAATAGGCTTGCATTCATCGTAGGTGATCTGCTGGATCGTCTCGTATAGTGTGCGTTAACTGGAGTCTGGTAGGTATTACTAAATGATCTGGACATATCCTCAGGGCACATGGAGCGCTTGGTCAAAGAGCTGGCTGCCTCATCACTCATTACCCAGTTCTACATTGACAACGAGGCCGAAGGTGTCAAAGCTAGCATGATTTCATTCAACAGTCTTGTACCGAAGTTCCGCTCCGCATTGAGGGTTAGTCCACCGTGCCCCCACTTCGTCTTTTTCATTCCCCATGTCAATCCTTGGTTTTGCATACAGGCCGGCATCGAGCAGCTCTTCAATCAGCTCATGCGCCCACGACTGCGCACTTTCATCTCGGACGTGTATAAAGACGTCTCTTACGTCCTTGACGAGGACAGCTACGCACAGGCTGGCTACAACGACATCGTGCGGAAACGCCTCGTGAAGTCGTGGGAGACCTTGGTAGATGGGTATAAGGACACCTTCACCGAAAACAACTATCGTCTGCTGTTTGGTTTGGCCCTCGACGTGCTCGTACGCCCGTGGGAGCGTTTCGTCAGCACGCTCAGATACAGCGAGGTGAGGAGCATCGTTCTGTTCGGGAAAGCAAGTATAAATGCATTGGCCAAAGCTCGGTGCGATTCGTTTCGACCAGGACCTGCGCGCGATTACCTCCTATCTCTCCTCGCAAACTGCCTTTGGAGATGTCCGGGAGAAGTTCGTGCGATTGCAGCAGATCTCGCAGCTACTCAATCTTGACTCGGTGAGCTCGTCTCAGAGGTGCGGAAGCCTCGGAAGCTAATCACAGCCACTGTGTAGGAAGAAGATGTCGATGAATTCTATAACGGCTCAGGAATTGCCTGGCAGTTGGGGGAGCAAGAGGCTCGCAACATTGTCGCGCTCAGAGTATGACTAATCCGTCTCTTGCGGCCTCTGGGTCACCCACGAGGCAGAGTTCATGGCATATGGTATATAGCTTCCCGCCATGCTGCAAGCTTCGCGGCGGTGGCTAGCATCACAGACCGACCGGTAATGTTATCAAACCCTGGATACGGACAGAATATCTCTGGTGCGTGCCTTGTTACGATATTACGAGCGGCGTACTAGTACGTGATTGGATATTCTATCTGGCAGCAATAACGGGAATTCAATATGGCTTGATCATGGAGCGATGTAGCATTCCGATGACAGTTGCTCAGTGTTTCCGGATGGAACGGAAAATTGGCAGTAGCGTTCTGCATATAGTTCCTTCCGGCTCATGGGTAGTAATCTGCTACGGTGGAAAGGGATACTATTCTCCACAGTGAGTGACGCTCATGGTCAAGGAACGCCGCTGGATGTATCCTTGCCATGCGACTACATGAAAGGCGTCGTATAGTCGTATTTACGTAGACATGAATCATGTAGGCCCTAGGGCCTATACGCCATATCTTCGAAAGCGGGCACGGTGTTGATACCTTCGTGCATATATTGTCATCCATCCCAAATTGTTGTGGATTATGTCGATACATATGTAAGTATTCCAAGAACAAGACTGGGAAGGTGTCGCCGTTTCCTTGAGCTGAGCTTATTGAATGCACAGAAAGGCGTGCTTTTTGGCTATACCTTGTAGCCGTCTCAGTCAAAGAAAACATATTGAGTTGCATGTTCCTGTACACTCGAACTGAGTATTCTGACAGGCTTCCGGATCCCAAGCGACAGCAATTGCTGAAAACCAATGGGCGAACTACAGTGTCGTGGGCCCCCTTCGCAGAAACGTACGACACATTACACAGCACTGTAAGTACTTTTCAACGCGCGCAGCAATGCAGGCTCGCTACCCACCCGGGATCATCTATCTTTCCTTTTCGCCTTCTTTCCCCTTCTCTCATCATCCTTCGGCGCGGCCCTAATCGCACCGAGCACATCGTTCAAATCCTTATCTTCCTCCTCCGCCCTCTTAGTCTTCCTTTTTGCCTTACCATCCAGTTTGGCGCCCTTTGCTCGAACATCCTTCTCCGAGCGTACCCCCTTCTCATCGCTCTCAGTAGATTTAAGCTCCCCTTTCCTGACCTTTCTTCCTAGCGTGGCTTCGAACAGGGCATCGATCTCGTCTTCCTGCTGGAGCTTCCGCTTCCGCTTCTTCGGCTTGCCAGGCAACTCAGACGTGTTCTCAGCCGTTTGCTCCTGCTGCAGAGCTACGGCTTTGGGCGCGGGCTGCGCCTGCGTGAGTTTTGCAGGCGCATTTATCGTTGGATGGGCGATAGTAGATGCCGACGCGGACGCACTTGCGCCCGACTGTACGTCTTGCCACCGGTCCGGATCCCGCTTCAATAACTGCAGGTTGAGCACCCGCGCGAAGAACTTCCCGTAGAACGATCCTGCAAGGAAGTGCTCATGCGGTAATAACGAGCGCGCGATCTTCTCCTGTGCGTGCACGTCAGAACACCATCGTGTGGGACGAGGGCGCAGAGGGACGTACCTTCATGTAGCCGTCCGCAACCACCCAGCACCGCTCGCCCACGCGGCTCCCGATCCGGTCGTCCACGAGCTCGTGAAACCTGCCCATGAAGCCGAGCACGAACCTGCGCTTTACCTTCAATGAAACGGTTGGTGAGGACAGCAGGACGTCCAGTACGCGTGAGGATATGGGGTGGTGCGCTATCTCGATCAGCTCGTCGATATTTAGTGACTGCAGACTGGGCCGGGCGTTATCAATCGCTGAAGGGGGAGGGAAGGATGCATAGAGTATACCTGTTCAGCACGAGCTCGTTGTGCGGAGACGAGAGACGGAGTAGTGACTGTAGGAGGAGTGCCCCTTGAACTTTGGGCTCCATGGCACCTTCCTCGTTCCCATCACGGCGCCCTCGTTTTCGGGGCCGCTCGCCCCCTTCGTTGGCTTCATGCTTAGCCGTTTGTTCAGTCTGAGCAGCGAGAGCAGCCTTGTAATCCTGCATGTGGCGATCAGCGAGACATCTCAGTACGATCACCTAGGAAACAACCGTACCTCAATATCAGAAGCGCGAAGGATACACGGTGCAACGAGGCTGATGTCAGTGGGGATATCAAGGCCGAAGGCCGCGCATACAAGCTGCACTTCGACATGAGCATGCATCTCACACCACTCAGTACAGTCGTACGACGTACCTGCACAACATCTCCTTCGTGCTCATGCACGGCAGCCGCCCTGTCCACGAGAGCCTGCATCACCCCTACCCTGCCTGCCTTGACCACCTTCCCAGCCACCCCGCCCACGAGCTCTGCGCACGCCGCTCCGAGCCCGTCGACACCCAGTCTCCCCAGCGCCCTCTGGACGACGAAGTTCGCGACGGGGTGCACGGCGAGGCGCGCGAGCCTGCCCGCAAAATACGTTGCCCAGAGGGCGGGGAAGACGCGCGCCGGCGCGCGCCGGACGAGCGTCTCGAGGAGGTGTGAAGCGGTTTGGTCGCGGAGGAGGGTGTTGAGGTAGTCAGAAGGCTCGTGCTCCGCGTTCGCATCTTGTTCTGCGAGATTGGAAGGGTGAGTGGTGCATGTGGGAAAACAGCGAGGGACGAGCGTACGCATGGAGGAAATCATCCCGACGAAAGCTCGGTCCATGAGCGAGCCGGCCTCCTCAGCCATGCCGTACTCAGCCTCGACCTCCAGGAGCATCTTCACTTGGCATTAACAGCTGGCCACACGACGACCCACATGGAGAACGCACCTGCAGAACCGGACTAGCTACCTTGTCTGCCGCCAGTGCCCGCACCTCGTTCTCGCCGAGCTGCTCCCTCAGCGCACGCACGAGCTGCTCCGCTACCCGTCTGAACTCCTTCGGAGCCTTCGGAGCAGCAGCAGCGCCCTCGTGCTGCTCCGCGAACACCGACTTCATCGAGCCTTGTCTCGCCTTCCACGCCGTGCTCCTCTTCGAGCGCACGGCACTCTCGCACGCGCCGGGCGAGAAGCAGTCGGGGGCGAGGAGCAGGAGGAGGGCACGAATGACGTGCGAGGCAAAGGGATCGAGTACGAGGGAGGAGAGCGAGGGGAGGAGCTCGTCGCACGCGTCGAGGACGAGCTGTGTGAGGGTACGGAGCTCGCCTTGATCGCCAGCGCCCTCTGGCGGGGAAGGCAGGATGCCTCGGGACTGCGGAACGCGTAAGCAAAAGTCGCAGCGGAGACGCATATAGTGCACCTCTCTGTATGTTGTATCTGATGCCACTCCGAACATCGTCTGACACACATGCGACGCAAATCGGTGTGTCGCAAGTTGCTCGAACCTACCTTCGCTCGTCAGTCAGCTACATATAGGGTCCGCACTCATGTACAAGCAGAACGGTGTGTGTGAGGGACACTCACGATCCGATGAGCCTATCCACGAACACTCGGCGCACGAAGTCGTCCATTGAGTGGATCATCCTCTCCAAGACACTCGAACAGTCCGGGTCCGTTGCGAGTTGCTTTTCCTTCCCCTCCATCTCCGTCAGCGCAGCTACAAAGAACAGCCGTCTGTCTATTTGCTCGGTCAGGATAATGACGGGCAGCGTTGTCCATGCAGACTAGAACGCACCTTCGTTCGGATCGGTGTCCTCATCCCCGCCCACGTCGGGGCGGCCCTGCTCCTGCCATTCACGGATCTGCAGATCCACTGTCCGGAAGTACGCCTTCACCTCTGCATCAACGTATCCGAACGGCGCCTCCCTGTTCACCTCCTCGAGCTGCCTGTGTACGATCCATGACGGGCCCGCTTGCTGCTGCTCCTTGACTTCAGGCTCGGGTTCCACCGCTGAGGGCTGACGATAGTGGTCGTCATCATTGGTCTTTTTATGTTTCTTCCCGCGTTTCCGATTCTCGCGAGGCATGTCAAAGACAAGGGTTCGAAATGAGGATAGATATGTAAGGCAGTAAATAAGCAGGTCGCGCACAAGCGATGGCGCCAATGCTCAAGCGCTCAACGCCTGAGGAAAAAGTTATCGAAGCACAGAATTGCCTCTTTCGGATCCTCTTCAACTTCGACCACTCAGAGTCAACCTGTTGCGGCACTTCATGCTCGAGTCCCTCACGGACAACCAGCTTTGGATTAAATGTGGATATAGGAATGATCTAGCGCTGGAAATTCCGAGATCTAGTCAACAGGTCGCTATTCGGTATTAATATCCTGAGCACGGACTGTCAACGACAGCTACGACACTGGATAGGCTATGAGTACGTTAGTCATTGAGATTGTTCATTTCACGCTGCTTGCACTTCCCAATGTTGGTGCTCTAATTGTATTCTACGCACAAATCTACGCCTTTTTACCCGAATGTACGTCCTCTCGCCAGCTTCGTACATCTCGAGTTCGACGTCAAGGCATGCTCCCGATATGGCATGTGTAGTCAATCGCTCACCCTGCAGTCAGCCGCGGTCAGCCACGGGGCCTTCCTTTCCGCCTCCTTCGCCTCCGGAACACTGCCAAACACTATTCCAGCCTCCTCAAG
>KV429083.1:28854-48621 GCA_001632345.1 Daedalea quercina L-15889
GTTCTGGCGGTGACTTCAAGTGGAGCGCTGACTCTGGTGTGCCGCTCATGAAGGCTTTGGGCGTTGGTACTGTCAAGCTCGGTGTCGTGCACTCTACGTGATCGTTACACAGCGTTGTGGCGCGCTTGACCCTTCTTGGTCCTCGATGTCACCGTGACCCACGGCGCTCCACTCAGTGTCGACAGAAGGGTCGGTGTTCTGCGTGCCGCTGTCATGTTGTATATCATTTCGCCGAGATATATCGCGCACAAACACACACTAGACCCCGTGTAGCATTATCAAAGTGTACGATAGCCAGATCAGTAGGGCAACATTAGACACAGCCAATATTCATTGTTAAAGACTTTGCTGAACGAGTAAACGAGAGTATATACAGCACGGAGTGTCCGATAAGTTGGAGTCAGGGATCCTCATATATCCTCTGGCTCCCTCAAGATCTCCATGAACTTGTTGTACGCCATGCACGAGTCTCTCTTCTCCTCTACATATCTCCGTGATCTCACAAACAACTTGAAGCTCGTCGGTAGGTAGTCCGAGACAAATGTTCCGCACCCACAAGGCTTCGTTCAAAGCAATCCGGTTGTTGCCTGGTGGCCACGTATGTAAGTAAGATCCCGGACAAGCGTGTGCAGAAAGCAATGCTCACTAACAACTTCCGCAGTCCTCACCGGGCACTGGCCCGTCGCGCAGTTCCCGTGCGCGTTGCATCCCGTGCGCCCCCAGACGTGGCTGGAGTACGTCGGATCGAGGGTGGCACCCGTACTGGTAGAGGCGCCTGCAGCGAAGGGGAAGCCACCCGTCGCGGAGCCGTCGGAGGTGATAGAACACGGCTCGACTTGGTACGTGCAGTCGTTCGTGAACGTGAACGAGGTCCTATGGGTAGTGCGAGACGCTGAGTATAGACCTAAGCTGGCATGAACGGAGGGGGCTTCCTGAGCACTGGCAGAGGCCACTGCTGCAAGTGCAGCGGGGATGAGTGTTGCGGGCGAACATGATGAAGCGGCGGAGAGCGGGTGCTGGGCCTGGTTGATCAAGGATTTGGTGGATTAGCAGCTGCTGGCTTGAATGCTCTGGAAGTGACTCACCTCATTTAAAGTCCACCTCCGAGTCTATCCGACGGTCTGGAGTTAGTAAGTAATTCGATTTACGCTACTTGCGCTTCCCGAAGGTGGCATATTCCAGACAGAAATCCATGAGCCTTTTCAGCAAGAATGCCTCGAATATACGGTGAATGCCTGAACCCAGCTGCGTACGTCCTCCTCCGGCGGTACTTACGTTGATCGAACTCACACATCACTAGCCCTCACGAGCATTGCCAGCCATGGACACCTTCCCATCTATCCTCCACCTCATTATCGGCTTCTTCCTTGGTGTCCTCATCGACACTGGCGGAGAAATCGTCCGCACTGTACACACGACGCTAGTCGCCGTGTTCCGGTTCTTCATCTCCCTCACCTTCGCTGAGCTCGTTGGTTTCCTCCCGTTCGTCGCTTTGAACCATACGCGATTCGCTCTGCGTACCTGCTTCTGCCGATTGTTACGATTGAGTGTCTACCCATCATCGCTGTCTACGAAGGACCCCCACGTTGCTCGCACACGTCTGAGTCGACCGTGGTAAGCTGCACTCGCCGGGTCTGTGTCCGAGAAAGCCACTCACGAGCTGCCTCCCCACCCTTGCGTCGTCGCCCTTCCTGCGCCTACTCTGCTACCTGAGCCCGAGGATGTGCACGTCGCTATCCTATGCCCTGTTCTCCCTGTGAACTTCAAGTGGACCACGGGTTCTCGCGTGTCTCTCATGGAGGCTCTGGGCTTCGACGCCGTTCACCTTGGCGAGACGGCAGCTCCTCCCTGCTCTGGCTCTAGCAGTGACTTCAAGTGGTCTATTGGCTCTAGCTCTGGCGTGCGTCTCATGGAGGCCTTGGGCTTTGGTGCTGCCATGATCGACGAGGTGGACGACGCCACTGCACACTCTGGCTTTGGCGGCAACTTCAAGTGGAGTACGGACTCTGGCGTCCCGCTCATCATGATGAAGGCTCTGGGTGTCGGCACTGTTAAGCTCGGTGTCGTGCACCCTGGGTGAGCGTTGCGCAGCACCATCCATTCCTGCCAGACCTCGATGCCACCCGCAACGCTTCGTTCAGGTGTTGATAGAAGAATCTTTCTAAGTTCTGCGTGTCAGAATCGACTTGTATCGGGGCATATCACACTTTCACAAACCAGCACTAGGCCTCGTGTAGCATGATCATCAGATTGTACCATATCTGCCCAGCTGAGAGTTTAGGACAACGTTAGACACATCCAATGAAAGCACTGTGTGGTTGTAGCGTGGATAACCTGTGTCATAGCGGCTCAGGACAGTGCTCGGGGCGTACTTCAAGATTTTCCCTAACACCCCAGTTTGTGTTGCTAACAGTCATCCCGTTTTACTAGGTGTCCTGCATGAATATACTCCGCGAACAATGACATCGTTCATCAAACGCGACACCGAATATGTCAGTTATTAAGGAAGCTGCTGAACGAGTCAATGAGATACACATGAATGATTGGGTATAGGGAGTACAATGTCCGATACGTTTAAGTCAAGAGCCCTTTCCATCATTCATCCTCTCGCTCCCCCAAGATCTTCATGAATGTGCTGTACGTCATGAGCGAGTCTCTCTCCTTCTCTATCTCCGTCTTCTCCATGTTGAATTCATTGGCAGGAATCCCCAGGCGAACGTTCCGCGCCCGCGACGTTTCGGCATCTCTGATATCATCACCGCGCCGCGCAATTTTTCTGAACACTTCCCAGAGGACCATGAGGAAACTGTCCTCATTGAGCAACGGCTCGAATTCGGGATGGACATATTCAAAGATCTCGTCTCGGGTGTCCATATTCGTCAAGAACATGTGCTTGTTAATCCCAATACTGACGAGCGACTGCTGTTCCCATGGGACTTTCCTGAAATGCTTCTCCGGAGGATCGTAGGCGGCGGCGACAGCGACATAGACATAGAAAAACGACTCCAAATCGTGGCGATATTTGTGCAGTGGCGGCACCCCGACGCACAGAAGGTCTACCGCCATGAAGGGACCCGTGCCAGTCTGGTGTCTGGGTTTGATCATCGACGTCTCTCGCTCTCCATCTGGCGGCGCAATACTGTTCGGATCCGGGGATTCGACCGCGTCCTTATTCATTGACTGGCCTGTGGACAGACCAATGAGTCTATTTGTGGAGTTCTTCGAGCTTCGCTTATCCGATGCAGTTTTGCGGATTTCTGGCCGGACGACCCCGATATAGCCTGTGTTGTAGTCCTCGGTAGAATCCCAGTCGCATAGCACACCAATAGGCTGCCCATCCAGCTCTTCGTACCACTTAATGCTCTTGATGCTGATGTCGCAGTGCAGGATCTTCGAAGCTTCGTACGCCCAGTGGTGAGCTGCAAGACACATGAATCGATGTCCGTGAAGGTCAGGCAAAGGCATACCGCGAACAACATCGACGAAGACAGTATGGAAACGCACCGCAGACCCGATGTCCTCTAACCGATGGTACGATTTGAGGGTCAGATTTCGACAGATCCGCGGATCCCGTCCCCACGGAATAAGATGAGTGATACTACTGCGCATGCCCATTTTCTCTATTGCCTTCGGTTTGGAGCACCTTATGTCGATGATATAGCTTTCCTTTGCACCCTTCAGGCCACGCCGAATGATCTCGCTCATCTCGGATCCCGACTGGCGCACCGCACGCCAGTGCTCCCATGCAACCCTCGCAATGAGTTCCTTTTCGCCGTTGTCTTGACGCAGCTTGTTCTCTACCTTGGTCTCCATGGAAATAATGGCCGTCATTCGCTCGATAAGACCAAAGGGTAGTAGCGCACAGCTTGCGGGTCCGCTGAGCGTCGGAGTTGAGCTAGAAATCCTTAGTTTCTTCAGCTGCGAGCCTGAGGATGTCTCGGCCGTATTTCGAGTCGTAAGCGGCAAAGTGGGACCGACCAAATGGGTCAGAAGCCCAGGGGGAGTTATGTCACAGCAACTTGAAGTAGGAAATGTACTTGCGTAATATGCCCGCCATTCAACGGTGACACAAGCAAGAAGTATGTAGTGCTCACCTGTGGTCGAGCTTGGCACACTGGTACCCGGCGTGCCAGTGTCTGGTACGCAATTGCGAACGTGACTAAGTTCGTGCAGTGGCAGAGCTGACGGACGAGAACTCTGATTCGGTGCCACACGAAATGAGCGCCGCAACGCATCACGATCACGTTACCGTGGTGCGTACAGCGTCCAGCAGTACTTAAGTACTTACTCTGCTTGCACAAAACCGAGTTATCTCTCCTTGGTTAGTTATTTGGTCAGAAACGGAGACTAGCTTGCACATATAGTGACAGTGAAAACAGACAAGTACTAGTGGTCGAAGCCAAGTTAGTCCTTTACGCGCGAGGGCAGTCATGTCACTACAGTGGTCCCGGACAGGCGTGCCAGTGTACATGTGCAGAAAGAATGTTGGAACAAACGGAAAAAGGTCGTTGAGCGCGAGTGTCCCGGGCGTGAGTGATGCCCGAAGGGGGCAATCGCGTGAGGTAAATACATGAAGAATTGCACTATATATACCCCCCCCCCCCCTTATCTCGTCGGCCAGGTACTATCGCGGCCGAGCTTGCGAGCTCGCCACAATCGCGTGCTTCATCAAAGAAATGCTCACTAACAATCCCTCCCACATGTATATACGCGAGCATAAGTATTTCAACGTTCTTATTCAATATCCAAGGTTCATGCGATTCGTGGCTTTGCCGTCATAATTCTGTACACCTACTAGTACGTTGCACGGCCACATACACGCGCACACAACCTACTCTGTACCCACGTGGTGTAAAATGTTGTACTATGGCCAATTGATTCAGTAGGACAAAACTAGACACATCCAAGTCAAGCACCGCGTGATAGTAGCCTACTGGCAAAGGAGTCATCAATAGACGATTAGTGTCGACCATGCATACTTAGCTCCCGACTGTCGGTACTAGCTCGCGCAGCTCTCTGTTCCGTACAGTTGACACAACAGCCCATTCGTCAGCCTCTTGAGTGGCGGATAGCCCTTCCTCTCCGTCACGGTCCGGTATTGCTTCACGTCAGCTCCGTCAAGGTGGTAGTGTCCGTCATTGTGCTTTGCCGTGCAATCGTCGAAGTATGGTGTGGGATGTATGTCCTTCCATCTGAAGCGGAAGCCTGCGCTGATGAAATCCTCGGTGTCGTGGTCCCAGTGAATTTTGTTCTCGTATTAACGCCTGATGAATTTCTCGTGTGACTCCGAGTTAATTTTGCCGTTACCATATTCTTGGACCTTGCTCAGTGTGTTTCTTCGATGGTGTAGAATAGTATAATCATTCTTCTGCGACGAATGAGGCGAACACCGTAGTATCTGACGCTACGTATTATATTACTTCCTGCCAGTGCTCTTTGCAATTGCGACTCGGCGTACGAGACTCGACCGGGGGTAGCGCGGAGCCCGACGTTCTCTTATGGTGCATTCGGCGCCACACGCGCTTGGAGGGTTCCGACCGAACGATGAAGAAAGCGCCAGGGTGATCCGATGATACTCTGTCGAATTTACAGAGTGGCGGGATGTCTCGAGCTGAGAGCAGTCGACGGCAGTGTGGGTCGCGCGAGTGCATGTTCATATCCACGCCTGCGCGTGGCTCCGAGTCCGGGAATAGCCGTGGCTATGTCCCTTCCAAAGTCAGCGGCGACTGGGTCGAGTCAAGAGAATAACACACTGTGGCTGCTCATGCCCAGGTTTAAGTTAGCAGGAGATTACCATATGCGGACGAACAATGGTGTTGATCACTGATGCGCACGTGTGACGTAGCAACGCGGCATATGGCGCTTATCCGGCCACTGCTCCTGCGGAGTCCCAGCACGGACTTTGGCGACGTACAATTTCTTCCACTTTTTACCGTCATAAAAATGTGACATTTTAGCGTAACCCAATGGTAACTGGATTCAATCTACGAACAGCGAGACCGTTGAGGTTGACGTGGACGGTGGCGCACAACCTGATATCGGCGGCCTCATATGAACTGCCGCGTTCTGTGCCATACTTCTTTTTCGTTTCAATGTTAGAGTATCCTGTAAGGCGAGGCCCTATGTCGTACTATACAGGCCGACTACAGCGAGCGAGCGGGGAGGCAAGAGAGGCCATCATAGGAGTCCAGTATACTTGCCTTCCAAGGCTGAGGCCAAGGCCACGCTTGCGTGGAGGAGGTTTCTGTCGAACCTACTACTAGCTGAGGCCCTGGGCTTCCGCATCGTTTCCTAGTTCGATTAACTGGGTGCGTGTGATCTTGCAGCCTTTGATTTTGGGCCGCGACCACTGTTCTAAGTACGCAGGACATTCCACGATGAAGCGATAGACAGTCTCCCCAAGGCGCGTGCAGTTAGGACATAGCGGTTCGGAGGCGAACCTTCACTTCGATCCTGCATAGATATTGATATCTCAGCAGAGGGACTCGGAGATGTTCGTTGCGTAGTTGAATTGGAAGACCTACCTTGACTCTTCCTGTCCTTATACATGTATTAGTGGCTTGCCTACGGGAGACTACCTTCAAGTTTTTTGGGGGGCGCAGTCCCACCGGGTGCCGCTGCTAACTATATGCTCATCCAGTTGAGCATGACGCTCGAGAAGTAGTTCACAACTTGCCTCCAGTGCATTGCTCACAACCGTTCAGGTACAGGCGGCGCGGCACACACGAAATTGTGTTGACGTGGTCAGTCACACGTAGTAGCTAGTACATATATTAGCTAGTGCGGATCTAACAGTCCGACAGTCCGGGCAAGACTAGGGGACTTTCCAGGACTATCAGGACTACACGGACATCATGAGTATATAACGATATGACGCTGCGTGGATGACGTGCGCTGTTGCACATGGCCATCCACGTAGATCCACGTACTGGTATCAGATCCAAAGATGGGAGCATCGTGAGATATGACAAATATCGCTACGAAGGCGACGCAAAGACTGGCTTAGGTGCATGTGATTCGCTGGTCTACCATTTGGTCAGCACAGCCGCCACCCCGGTACGGGGCGAGTCGCAACAATGTGAGAGATCCAGGGGGAACGAAGGATCATGGTGCACAATTCGAAGGTCCGCTATTGTCCTTGTCTTTCGACTCCTCTCCGCGCCTGGGTCTCTTCTTGCGCTCCCCTTGCCTAATGTTCACCGGCACACCGAAGCGGGAGAGAAACTGGGAAGAACGTCAGTGCAACGCAGAGATCTGCGGGAAGACGCTAACCTTTGTTAGCTCTGTTGATTCCGCCAACCCTGGGAAGTCCTTTGTGGGGTAGAGAACAACCGGACCACCCCAGCACTCGGCGAGGATAGGTAAACTATTTGTCTCGAGGGCGGCACCGAAGAGGTTCATTGCTCTATATCGTAGCAGGAAGGTTCCATCCATGTTACACGCGAGATCCTACGCATCAAATGTTGCAGGTGACACAAGTTAGTTGCATCTGTCTAACACGGAAAGTGATCACTGACCGGGAAGACAAATAACAGCGACGGTTTGCCGTCGTAGTTGAAAGAAGATGCCGAGACGAATGTCGCGCCGACGAAGGCATGAGTACAGTTGGCTTGCTCCTGAATTAGTACACCGTCAACGATTGCGGCAATGTGCTGTCCAGATGGTGGTTGGGACTGCAACGGCTGCATGGGTAACAATGCACGCGGAGGCGGCAGGCCATATGCCACGGTCGACGAATCATCTGGGCGTATTGAGCCCCGTACGGGCCCGAGTTGCGCAGGTGGACGAGATGGTCCGGCCGCAGCCAAAGATGGGCCCGCGACGTTGCCTGGAACAAACCTGGGAGTAGGTCCGGTGGCCAACTGCGTCATAAGCGAAGCGAGGGACGGCAGCATTTCTGAGCTAGGGCCTGGTACTCGTGCTGCGGCTTGAGGGGGCTGCTGTTGTTCTGACTGTGAACCCGACTCGGTCACGGGTGGAGGTGGCCATGGGAATAGGTCAACGAAGCATATGAAACCATACGCAATGGCTTCGCTGCTGAAGACATAACCGTGGGTCCTGGCCCCGATAGCAGACAAGGAACCAAACTTACTTTACATCGGTGATCTCATTCTCTGTCTCTTGAGGTGTACCTTCGTTGATCGTTTCGAATAGACGAAGACGTACGACAGGTGGGGGATCCAGCGGTCGTCGATCTCTGTTACCGCATCTTGACGGGCGCATCTGACATCAGAACAATCCAGGATGACTCCAAGCCATCGTACCCACTTGCGTCCTAGATCCGCTTTCTGCAACTCTTCTAGCTCGGCACGAACCGTCCGATTGGCAAATGGACCTGAAACGAAATGTACAGGTCTGTCTATCGGTTGTGGGCTGAAAGACTGCACATTCTGCGATAGGATGTAAGCTGTGATACCCGGGACGGGGGTAGTGGTCCGTACGAGCTTGCTTGGAGGCATCGGTGGGCGGGAAGTCGGCACTACGTTGATGCAAGGCTGGTCTCCACCCGCAGCCGACGAGTTTACTTGTGAGGTAGAACGCGATGATTGGGAGGCCAAAGTCCGGGGGCAACGTACGGCTGCTTCCGCGACTTATATCCTAAGTAGACTGTGGGACGGGCTCTTATGTAAACTGCGCTAATTGGAATTCACCAATGGAGCATGTTAATCCCCAGCCCAACCAGAGCCTGGTTCGAACGCGGCCGAGCTGTGCTATTGCCAGTAGTCTGATCATCTGCGCTGGAGCTTGGCAGAAGCATAACGCTGCGCTTGCAAGTCGCCGTCGCCACATCGGGCGAGAGCCCTCTATCTCATGTCCGCACAGGGTCCACGCAGGAATCCACGTACCTCGCTCTCGCAAACCTAATTTGACATAACGTTCAGCCGGAGACGTTCTTGTGACGAGTCCAGTGGCATGGCCCTCGGGGATTATACCAGCGTGTGCGCCGTGGCGCCGGCGGCTACCTGCACGCACACTGCACAGCTTCGTCACGTGAGTTACATCATTCCTACCAAGGGTCGCGCGGGCCTACGTACCACGGGAGTGCTACGGCTAGTATGGTATGTACAGAGCGGCACACATTACTGCAGGTACGTTTTCTGTCCAATAAATTACAGTCTTCTTGCATCGCCATTTATTCGAAGTAATTAGCAAAACTACGCCGTATTACAACGGCATCTCACCTCAAATACATACTGAGCCGCCGTATCGCCTGGCCAATATCCGGGAGGATGGCGCTTCCGAGTTGCAATGAGAACGTTGCCATGTGACTCGATAGCGTCGCTCGGCACGTCCAAAACTACCGCCAGAGTGTTATTTATCGGTCCGCTTCGTCGATTCATCCACCGAGGACAATACTGTAGTAATTCGACCATAGGCTCAGTCACATGTCACAGCCCTTGCTGAACTAGGGTTTCAGTTCAGATGTCACAGTCACATGGACCTCTGGACTGAGCTTTCCGGAAGCCAACCGCCGGCGCTTCTCGGGTGCACCCTTGGCCGCCACCCGTGAACTGGGGCGCCTAGTTAGTTCACGGTCACAGGTAACACCTAGTGAACCTATGGTCGAATTACTACAGTATGCAAATTCCCGGCCACAGGAGTTCAAGATGATCAACTTGAAGCTTGAAATGCGCTGAGATTACACTGCTGGAGTCAACCCCCATGAAGTTCCGCCGCGATGATTGCAAAGACGGTGCAGTCCATGTCGGACCGGCGCACACGGAGTCCCGGGTATCTTACAGATGTCCGGGATCGCAATCATATCTGTTGGTCAATCAAAACTCGAGGCATCCACCAGACGCGGGAATGAGTACTTTTCCACTCACGGTTTATTGCTGTAATAGTAAAACCCGGTCAGTGCCGTGCATATTATCACTCGCTTGGTACAATCGCTGGTGGCAATGGCTTACCTAAACCCAGTACGTGCGCGGAAGCGAACGGCCTATCGATCCTATATACTTGTAGTATTTTGTATGCTTCACAAAACGAGAGTATTTCTGTTTGGTCAGTAGCAGATCCCGAGACGTACCGAAGTAGGTTAGATTATCGGTGACTCCTCCCAACTTGGCAAGTCTGCTGGTTCGCCCATTCCGGTACTTACTGCCAGTGCCACTGCCCGCCTCTGGCGGCGCGGCCTATCCAATTCCTGGCCCTCACGAATACAACATGATGATTTCAAGCGTTATAAATAAGGCCACGCTTTTCAATGAGTTTTCCTTCATTACTTTTGAGCACATCTGGTTAACGCTTAGCTAGCATGGTGCTTCCTTTATTGTATGTACTATGAAGATCATAGTTCCCTTTGGAGTGTCTAGTCCGTCTACGTCGCTTCGAACGGAGACTCAAGAGCCGTCGACTTATAGTATATCATGCTCAGTATTATTCTCCTGAATTTACATTTGTCCAGAGGAGTGCTAGTGAATCCGTCAATCGTCTAGCTTGTCCTAAAATGGTATGCTATCAGCTCGGCCTGCGTACTATGTGTGGGGCCGAGTACCCATTTTACTATTAGGAGCTGCAGGCTTTCAAGCATGTTATCTCACCATCAACCGCGATAGCGAGAGCTACGCAGCGGCAAGGGCCAGACAACGACTTCGACACGAATGAAATGCACACGCAAATCCAGTGCAGATTATATCGTAGTCGCAACATCAGATTGTTGCCCAGCTGTACAGACCATTACAGTAAAGGCATAGCGACGAGGACGGAGATGACCCAGGGAACTGATCTGCATCAATGTCGCGCCAACTGACAACAACGAATTCGGGGCCCACGAACAGCATCTTATGATTCAATCAATGTGTGTCTAGCTCTCGTGTAGCCGATCCCGTCGCATTGAATGATGAAAGAGCTCGCGGACTCTTCGCGTACTTCAAATTTCGCCCTTGTCAGCTGCTCGGCCACCCAAATCGCCGTTCTGGGGAGAGGATTCTAAAGTCAGCGACGTTCTGAAACAAGCACGAAGAACATACTTCGTGTGAAGGGTCAGGGGTCCTGTCTTCACCATAGACCTCCCCTTCGCAAGGGCGAGGAAAATGATCATTTGATCCTGGCGAATTCTGTGAAGCGGACGCGGTGCATATTGCTCATGGCTCGTACCTGCATATACTCATCCACACAACCTCCGTGCGCAAGATTACGCACGAGCTCCTCTGCCGCTTCCTCGCCAACCATGGTCGGTTTCTTCCCTTTTACACCAATCGCGCTTCCGCCCAGTATGCAGTCACCGTCTGTCTCAGCCCATAGCATAATGCCAGAGCCGCTTCCGACCGCATCGTGGGGTTCTTCCTTGACAGTTTCTATATCAACGATCCGGGGGTCTATCCCTCTGCTCTGGAGCGACGAAACGGCTGCGTTGCGCATAGCCGCAGCCAAGTGCGCGGGAAGTCCGGCGACGTACGAGCGGCCGCGTATAGCTATGACTGAGCCCCGATGGGTAAGATTCACGGACGGCAAGGGTCCGGGTACTGCAGGGATCAGGATACGAACTCGCCCGCCACCTTTGGGGTAGTAGCCACGCATCTTCACCTGCAAGGTTGGAGCGAGCCCGAAGTGGTGCCGTATGAATGGCAAGAAGACATGGGCTGTGTAGTCAATCTGGGGCGCCTGGATCGCATTCGTTCCGCCGCAGAGGATCAGTTCTGTGTGATGTTCGGTCGAAGGAGACGATTCCGGCGAGAAGAGGAGACACGGGAAGGACACCTGGAGCAGAAGAGTCGTCGCCCCCGCTGTCCCCGGATCGGCGGTGTACATTCTCGACAGAAGTACTTCAGAACCTGGTTGATAGTGGATCTCTTTCGTACCAGGGTCGCTTGCCGACAATCTCCCTTGACATAGCTCAGCAACCAGACGGAGTCCTGTGTACACCCTTGGTCGATAAGATCTTCCCTGTAGGGAGTAGAGGCTGCCGACAATCGTCGACTATATACCTGCTGCATGCTGTGCTTTGAGGCCGGGCGGTCGCCGACCTGCGCGTATATTGTGGATGCTTATGGGCTGAGAAATTAACGTGGACAGGGCGACAGCAATTCGGAGCAGCTGGCCTCCGCCTTCGAGGACACTACCGTCAAGAATAATCTCGTTCGATGTCATCCGCGGGAATGTCGCTGTTTTATCGTTGGATGATATGCAGCTGAGAAAGAGCCACTGCAACGGATGCCCAAATGTGCAAGCTAGAAAGAGGTCGAAGGCGAGATGAAGGTTGAATGTACGTTGAACGTTGAACCATTCTTTGAATGAAGTTCGCGGAGGTCGAGTTGCGGCAGATGATCGCGTGAACTGTGAAGCGCGCGCGCGTCGCGTCCTGGCGCTTGTTCGCTGTGTGCCTCGACGTCGAGCCCAATTACGCCGACGACGACCGCTGCCGCGAGATCAGGTATCCGCACATCCAGGACACACCATGGGAGATGCTCAGCGCAAGGAACTGAGTGCATTCTTCTCCTTCTTCGCTACTTTCGACCTTACTAGGCCTGTGACGACCGTCGCCGACCTGTCGGACGGGGCTGCCCTCGTCGAAGTACTTTCAGTTGTGTACGTGCCCTTTCTTCGCAATGACAGCCCAACTCACATACAATGCATACTAAGAGATGCGGAATACTTCCGTCAATCAGCGCGGCCGTCCGCGCAGCCGTCGGACAACTGGGTCCTTCGGTTCAGCGCATTGAAACGCCTCTACCGCCTCATGACCCAATACTTCTCCGATGTCCTTCACCAGCCTACCAGCGCACTCGAGGTGCCTGATCTCCAGGGTATGGCACAGGACTACAGTGCAGCGGCGACTCTCGGCATGTGTCGGCTCACCATCACCATCGCCGTGCAATGCGAAAACAACAAGGCTATCATTGAGAAGATCCAGAGTTTGACGGAGTCGGAGCAGCACTCCTTGATGAAGGTCATTGAGCAGACCATGGCGAAGGTGAGGGCCTCGGGGGACACGAGCACGGGCGATGTTAGCATGACCGAGTGCGTACGCGAATGCTCTGACATCTATGTGGTGCTCAACCTATGCTCAGGGACGACCATTACTACAACCTCCAGTCAGAGCGCAGCAAGATCCTGTCGGAAAAGGAGACTCTAGAGAAAGTCTACCAGACCCTGCTAGACGAGCACCGAACACTACAGACGAACTATGATGATGCCCTCTCGGAGAAGGAGGACACACTTGCACAGCTGCGGCAAGCGCAGCGCGATGCAGACAACAAGCGCGTAGATGGGAGAGGTGATGCTATGATGCGGGCAGAGATGGACCGGCTGCGTACCGAGCTGTGAGCGGTGTGCCCTTCGCCATATCGGCCTGTTGACTGACGTGCGAGGAGCATCACAGCCAGAAGAGCGAGGATAATCTGGCAATGGCAGAAGCGGAGCTGGACAAGCAGACGAACATCGTCACAGATCTTACGCGGAAGGTGGACGAGTTGCAGGCTAAGGCGGACGAAGCTGCTCGCTTGAAGGATCAGGTCGACGAGTACGCTTTCTGTCGCCCGCGTGGTACACTTTCGCTGAAACGTTTGACAGGTATCGCCATGCCGCAGATAAGCTGCAGAAGACTGAGAACGTTATGGAGAAGTACAAGAAGAAGCTCCAAGAGGGCGCAGATCTCCGGCAGCACGTCAAAGTACGCACATCTTGGAGTTCAATGTACAAATGTATCTCATACGGTTCCAGGCACTCGAGAAACAGAACGCAGACTTGGTCGACCAGAACGCCTCGCTCGAGGAGGAGTACCGTAAGGTCGCTGCCTTCAAGCCGCTCATGGATTCGTATAAGACCCAGATCGCGGAACTCGAGACCAAAATGTCTGCACGCACGAAGGAGCTCGACGCGACCAAGTTCGAGCTCGATCAGACGAAGACGAAGCTCAAGGTGACCGAGACGGAGCGCGCGAAGGACTCAGAGACGCTCGAGCTCTACCAGGAGCGTGTGCGTGAGCTGGAGCTTACCTCGCAGGCACGCCCATCGGCCGCGAAGAGCGCGCGGGCGCGCGCTGACCGCGAGGAGAGCGGCAACATGGCGGAGATGACCGAAGAGGAGCTCATGGGCCGTGGGGCGGGTGGACAAGAGGGCGAGGATGAGGACGAGGATGTCCAGGGCTTGGGCGACGAGCTGGACTCTGCGCTCTCGGGTACAACGATGACAGACCTCAAGCTGCAAGTGCGCAAGCTACAGCGAGAGTTGGAGGCTGTCAGGAAGAATGAGGCGGATGCGAGCCGCGTGCTCGTGCTCGAGAACTTACTAGACGATGCGAATCGCATGAAGGGGCGCTACGAGGCTGACTACCTCGCTGCACATAGGGAGCAACTCGTCTTGCAACAAAAGCTCGAGGAGATCCGAAGCGGCAAGTCTATGGGTGACGGGTGAGGTTCTAAGCATATAAACACAATTGGGACACGCTTACAATCGTCGGTAGAGCGGAAGCTGCGATTGCGCTGCGCCAGCGCCTAAACGAGACTGTCGAGCAATTAGATGCGCTCCGGAAAGAGCACGCTGAGCTCGAAGTCAAGTTCGAAGCGATGAACAAGGAACTGACAATTGCCAAGTCTGACCGTGAGTGGAACTTACTTCCGCCCTCGCCTCGGTCTTGACCCTCTGCGAAGTCAATCTTGTTAACAAGGATCAGCTCGACATCCTCGCTACCCTCCGAGAATCCGTCAATGAAGACAAGGTGGAGATGGAGAGCGAGATGCAGAGTCTCAAGGAGCAGATCAGGGAGCTGTCAGACAAGAATCGCATGCAGCTCGAGCAGATCAACGGCCTGCTCCTCGAGAAGGTCAGCCTCCAGAGCGAGGGTATCGACCAGCGAGATCGTATGCTCCAGCGCGAGCGTGCTATTGGGTGCGTGACTCATCCACAAACGCTAGACTGGGAGGCTCATCCTGCACCTGGCAGCGACCTCCGTGCTTCGTTGTCAGGTAAGGATGTCCCAGAAGACATCAAAGCGCGCCTCCTGGCGCTACACGAGGAGAATATCCAGTGCAAGGAGCAGCTCAAGACCACGCAAGACAAGCTCCTCAAAGCCCGTAATGTAAGGACGTGTCATATCTGGGCATCGGACGCGCCCTAACAGCGTTTGCGCAGTTCATCAAAGAGCAGGACAAGCTCTTCAAGGAAGAGCATGCGAAGAAGGGCGTCGCCGTGCCTTCAGTAAGTGGGCTATCCGAATGTTCACCACTTCCATCTGACGTATCGCACAGGGTGCGTTCGAGGAGGCCGAGGGCAGCTACCGTTCACAGATCAAGATCCTTGAAGAGGAGATGGCACGGCTGAAGGTACGCTTGCCCCATCATTATCCTCTCTAACTTGATATTGACGCATACCCGCTGCTAGCGACTGATCGCCGAGCAGACGAAGCGATACGCACGGGAGCAGACGCTCATGCTGAGCATCATACACGATCGTGGGATAGGAGTGTCCCGCGATGCGCTTGGGAGCAAGCAGCAGCAAGTACGTGGGCCTGCAAGTTGGCTAGGACAGCAACGGAAAAACGTGCGTATCACCTGTACTATGTGGTGCACGCATACTTACAAAGGCGTTCGTAGCTTGGCCAAACACTCCGCCGATGATCGATGATGACATTACAGCAGTCGCTTTGGATGGACACCTTCACTTCTCCCCTTCCCGGATGGAAACCTACCTGCACTCCCACATACCCTCTGCACACATTCATTGGTACAATATATGTATGCTCCCCGCCACTACTTGGTTATTCCCCTTCGTATCGTTAGCTTATTCAGGAGTACTGTTCGTGTCGCGGGCCGTCACAGCACGGAGTGAGGGAGACAAATACAGCATAGAGATGCATTAACAAGCGCGACGCCCGAGATGATAGTACATATAGAGAATGTCCTGGCTAGCCCCGTCTAAACAGCTCACCGGCCCTGTCGGCCACTCGAGCGACGCCTCTCACCGGTTCCATGACAACAAAGACATGTCGCCCAGTTTCCTGCGGGCACAGAGCCGACGTGAGAAGTCTGACAAAGGACATCGAGAGGGCTGACATACCGTGGCCGTACCAGATGACGAATCGTGCCGAGGATGGCAAGCAGGACGAGCAGCGCTGCGGAGGCAACGTACGCCCAGCCGAGGAAAGGGTTCTTACCGCCGATCCAAGAGACGGTCGAGATCACAATGGACTTTGTGCCACCGAAGTCTCTGACGGGATAGTCTAGCCGTGCATTAGCCACACGATCATGAAAGGCGGAAGAGGGAAAGATAGATGGCGAAGGAAAGAAGGAGAAGCAGAAAAAGGGGGGAAAATAGAGTTCGATAGACTCACTCATGTTCACGATGATCTGGTACCTGTCCCTCCCAAGATCGTACGTGTCATTGCGCCCGTACAGCTTCGAGAACGTGGGCAGGCCTGCGGTCCGCATCCAGTTCTGGAAGTGCTCATCCGCCTGAAGGTCCGGGGGCGGGTTATCCTCCGTGTAGTTCGGGTACAGTTTCGCCCAGTTTGGCGGAGGCACGATCTCGTCCAGACTGTAGCCAGGCGTCTCCGCGTACCGCTTTGCCTCACCAGGCCACGCGATCCCCGACTCTGAAAACACGTACGGTGCGGAGGAGTTCGTGGTAGATGTCAGACTCGAGTACGTGTCGTTGTACAGCGAGTTCGCGATCAGACCGCACGGGTAGATCGCCTTGCAGGTGCCCCCGCTGCACACCTGCGCGAGCGGACTGCAATCGCCGCTGTTCAGCGTGCCCGGCTTCACGTACTGCCCCTTGAGCTGCGTCGAGTCGTAGCTGTTCACGTACCGCCGGTGGTTCTGGTAGAAGTTCGTGAGCTTGTAGTACAGGAACACCGGCTTCTCGAACACGACCGGGGCGTCGAACTGCACGTAGCACTGCAGCTCCGTGGACACATTCGCGGACGAGTCGCCCGTCCGGTTCAGGAACGCGTATTTCGGCGGGTTATAGGGGACATTGGATGCGGACGACTTGAGGCGGTAGGAGTAGTTCGGGAGGTCTTGGAGGTTAAGGTCAGTGGCGGACGTCGACGCCGGTAGCTGGTCGCAGTCTGTGTAGTCAAAGGTCATCTCGCTGACCTGCGGCGGCCGGTCGGTCGCTGTTAGTAGGTCGTCATCGGTGATCGCAGGGAGTGTGCGCACCAGACCGCTACCCCACACCAACAGCCCTCCTATGGGCGCAAATATGATACCGATGAGAAAGAGGGTCGGAAGGACAGTCTTTGGCGTAAGAATTGGCTGCCAGGCCTTGAGCCGCTGCTGCTTGAACGCAGTGTCTGCAGGACAACGATCAATCCCTCGCCAACGATTCCCAGGTGGTCGACTCACTGGCGGGCCTGCGCCAACTGCCCTTCTCCTTCTTGGGAACGTCGCCGGACGAGCCGTCGTCGTCGTTGGGCTTGTTGCGGCGGAAGAGGACCATGGTTAATGTACAGGAAGATGAGGGCAGGAGACTCGGGTGGGCGGCAACCAGCGCTCAATCGGCCGCAGTGAGTCGGGCGCTAATGTTGGCACTGGATCCCACCCGCCGTCACGTGCTTGTCGGTCTGCGGCCTGCCCCGGGCCCGCACGTCCTCCTCCCTTCAATTTTCCTTTCATTTTTCGTCTCGGTATGATAATCCGCACTGCGAAGTCTAGCTATGTCGAATCATGCTAGCGTATACATCGCGTGAGTAGATCTGTCATGGTCAGTGGTCATGGAGTTTTCCCTTGAATTGCAGCAGCTGTTTGTTTCTGCGTTTGGTACAATTCAGTCTACTCACCGGTAATGTCGGACAGATGGCTCTCGTCCGCGGGTATCAGTACGTTCTGCGAGTACTCCGGTTGCGGGGCCTGATGCCAGCTACTATTGCAATATCAATATTAGGATTTAGACTGTCAAATCACTCCGTCCTGTATTGATCATGGTCACCGACTGCGCATCCAGCCTCATGCAGGCAGCGCCTCGCAGGTCACAATTGAACCTCACACAGGTGGGCACCTGTTGTCCGCCTTGCTGCTATCTGATACCACATTGACAACTCTTCCACTCATATGAGGAATTATTGATATCATCCAAGAGGATGTGCCCTGATACTCCTTCCGGCCAAACCAGCGCCAGTCCCTTGACTCAAATGACAGATTATGCACGGTACATAGTCATAGCTTCGCAGCCCAAGGGCTTATTGTGGATAACTTGCAGAGCCATGCTGAGAGCAGGCTCAGGGACCTCTGCATGTCGATCATTTCTCTTCGGCCCCAGTTTATGCTATCCAAGGATGTATCTTGTTAAGCTGTGATCTAGCTCCTCGGCATATAACCTTGATCTAGCACTTCTTGATGTCAACTGAATGTCAATGCTTAAGATGCAACATTGTCAAAACAAGTAACTGAATTTAGAGGACAAACAGTACTGTACTGGCATTGAAATTGATGTTTGTGTTCATTGGTATGAGTGAAGTTCATATGCTTTCTGAGGTCACACAGCATGGCAAGGTTGGAAGGCTTGTCCCTGGGGTTCCCTGCTGCTGACAAATAGCATCAATCTAACCTTCAAAGAGGTTGTCCCCAAGGTTTAGCCAGGAACTTATGGGCCTTGCATGTGCTCCTACAATTGTCATTGATGTGTTGTACACTGCTTTGGTGTTGGTGGTATACTCAACTGCGTCCTGCAGCCAGGACTCTCAGGCCTCAGGACTAGCATCATTTGTCATGTACCGTGCCACAAGACTCCTTCCGGACCATCTCCGGACTCCGAACTTCTGGATATTTCCTTCCGACTTTGTTTCCGTTATTGTGTTTGCTTTAGCCTTACTTATTGTTTCAGTCTCCATCATTACCCAGCTTCAGCCCATCGCCTTACAATAGTTATTGTTCTGGTATCCGGTAACTTCTATCTCCAGACCCCAGACTTATTCTCATCGTCTCTTAACTATGCTCGTATTGTTAACCATGGACAATTAGCTTAGTAGTATTTATAGTGGACTCGAAACGTAGCTGTACTGGAGTTCGGATATCTTGTTACTCACACTCAGTATCCTCATTCCTGTACTCTCTGTCTTCCGGAATACTATTCCGCTCTACTCCAAACTCCTAGTCCAACTTCCAGCCACAATCCTTTCAGTATCCTCTTCTTCTTACTCACTCTCGACTTCTCCTCCATTTTCCTCCGACCTTCTTCCAACCCATTCTGACTCAGTCCAAAATTGAGGACCAACTTGTAGTCTCAGTCAGGGTGTTGGACAATAACTTCGCCACGGTCCTCACTAACATGCACCAGCCTTCCGGACTCATTCCGGACTTCACTCTGGAACCTCGGAATCCAACTCCGGTCCGGTGACGCGACCAAAAAGAACACAAAAGCCACACAAAAACCCAACTATGAGGTTGAGCAGTGGTATGCGAGGCCTCTGCGCCTATGAGATGTACGGGGGACTGTACAGTGGTCTAGGTAAGAAGGAGGAGGACGGACAAGGCTCCGAACGACGTGGGAGAGCTTCGAAGATGTCGAAGACTGTTCGAAGACGAGGACTAAGTCTCGAAGGTAGGAGGGAGGGTTTCGACAGACGTGTCGAACGAACGGTGACAAAGAAGGCGAGCGACGGCAGGAGAAGAAGTGTAGAGCCTCTCGGGGCAACTACAAGCTGGCGAACGTACTGGCTGACTGACTGACTGACTTCGAGCGTACTGACTGACTGGCGAACTTGCTGACTTCGAACATACTGGCTGACTGACGAACCTCACCGGTGCGAGGTGAGATTGAGAGGGTAAGGGGGTCTCTGCCATTCGAAGGGAACAAGTCCCAGAGTATATACAGGAAAATACGGTC